>JACEII010000495.1:0-21043 GCA_014332785.1 Antheraea mylitta
GTAACCTTGTCGGGTCCAGTGTGTTTAAGAATGACTCTTCCCAAAATCCATTTAGCGGGAGGAAGATTATTATCCTTAACTATGACAATGTTGCCGATTTCTGGTTCGGGTTTAACAGAATTCCACTTATACCTTTGATTTAAGCTTACTAAATATTCTTTATTCCACCTCTTCCAGAAATCGTTCAACATCTTTTGAACAAGTTTAAATCGTTCTAACCCACTTGTCTTATTATCACAGTAATTTTCATCGAATAAATTTAATATTGGTTCACCGACTAAAAAATGGCCTGGTGTCAGAGGGAGAGGGTCAACCGGGTCATCACTTAAAACAGTTAACGGTCGGGAATTTAAGCACGCCTCAACCTGTGACAAAAGTGTAGATAACTCCTCGAATGTCAATGTGCTATTACCGATAACTTTAATTAAATGAGTCTTAGCAGATCGCACACCCGCTTCCCATATGCCGCCAAAATTTGGTGCATTAGGAGGGATGAAATGCCATGTTGTCGATTCAAGTGTCAGCATTTGAGCAATCTCCTCAGGCAATTTTGATTTTGCTCGATTGAACATATCGTGAAGCTCTTTATTTGCTCCTACAAAATTAGTGCCATTGTCACTATATAGATTTTGACAATGTCCGCGTCTTGATGTAAAGCGTCTAAACGCCGCTATAAAGCCTTGGGCGGTAAAGTTAGAAACAAGTTCTAAATGTATCGCACGTGTTACCATGCACACGAACAGGCATATGTAGCCTTTGTATGAAGTTGCTCCGAGACCAGGCGAAAACCGTATGTTAATAGGTCCCGCATAGTCAACGCCCGCAGATTTAAAAGGCTTGCCGGGAACCAGCCGCACTTCTGGAATTTGGCCCATCAGTTGTGTTTGGTTTGTCTTGGAATGTCTCTTGCAGGTAACACATTTTCTATAATATGCCTTAACTTGATTTCTTGCGCGGGTAATCCAGTATTTGGACCGCAAATAATTTAACATCATTTGTGGTCCACCGTGAAGCGTGCGTTTATGAGCGTCCGCTATTATTAATACACTAAGATGACTCTTAGAAGCAATAATAATAGGATGTCTCTCTTCAAAACATACTTGGGCAAGATCTATTCGACCTCCTACTCTTAGTAATCCAATTTTATCTAAAATGGGATTTAGAGTATAGAGTAAGCTTCCTTTAGGAATTTCTTGCCCTTTCTTCAGATGTTCTATTTCTTTCTTGAAACTTCTCTTTTGTTCTTGTCTTATGCATGCGTTTAATGTGTCATTCATCTCTTCTGTAGTTACAAATTTAGAAAATTGTTTTCGATTCTTTTTTACCTTGTTTAATTCCATAATTCTTCTACAGTATGATATAATTCTTAACATTCTTCCTAAATCTGAAAACTTCATCCATACTAAATTTTCTTCTTTCTCTGCATTAATTTTCATTGCTACTGTCCTTACTTCTTCATGTGTCTCTGGTAGATCTCTCACACCTCGATATAATCTAATTTTTTTTAAAAAAACATGGTCCTGTCCACCAACTATCATGATTTTCTAGATCCGCTGCACTGAGACCTCGTGAAGCACAGTCAGCTGGGTTCATGTTCGTAGAAACATGTCCCCATTGCTCAAAATCGAGATTCGTCAGAATTTCTGAGACTCGGTTGCTAACAAATGTCGTCCAACGGCTCGATCCACCTTTTAGCCAAACAAGAACAATTGTTGAATCGGTCCACGCAAACATTTGCTTCTTTGGAATGTTCATAACTTGCCCTATTTCAGATAGAAGTTTTGCTGCCAGCGTTGCACCACAAAGTTCGAGACGCGGTATTGTTACTTCCTTTATAATCGCAGCCACCTTCGTTTTTGCAGATACGAGACTTACGTGAGCTGTGTTCGTTTTATCGATAACTCGGACATAAACTGCTGCTGCAAATGCCGTTTTAGACGCGTCTGAGAATGCGTGAAGTTGAATTTCACACCCCCTTTTATACTTAATCCATCTCGGTATTCTAATACTTTTGATTTTTGTCAGCTCCTTTCTGTACTGTAACCACTCATCATGCAAGTCCTTAGGCAACGATTCATCCCAATCTAATTGAGCCTTCCATAGCTTTTGGATGATAATTTTGGCTAATATTATTACTGGTGCAACCCAACCCATCGGGTCGTATAGTCTAGCAATATCCGATAAAACCTGTCTTTTTGTTACTGGTTCTTGTATTTCAGGTAGATTCACGGTATATTCAAAATTATCTATATCTCTGTTCCAACTTATACCAAGTACTTTCAATGTGTTATCACTTTTGATTGGAACAGCCTTGGTAGAATCGTAATGGTTCATGCCAATATGTTGTAAAAATTCATTACTGTTACTGTTCCACTTTTGTAGTTTGAACCCTCCGGCCCTCATAAGACCACTCATCTCATTATAGATCTGTGCAGCTTCTTCTATAGACTCACATCCTGTCATTACATCATCGACATAATAATCTCGCTTTGTTATCTCCGCCGCTACTGGAAATCTATCCTTTTCATCTTCAGCTAGCCTGTGTAAAGTTTTCACGGCTAAGTATGGTGCACATGCCGTACCGAACGTTAAGGTAAGAAGCTTATAATGTTGTATCGGAGATTGAGGGTTTGGTCTCCACACAATCCTTTGAAATTCAATATCAGCCTCGTGGACGCGTACTTGTCGATACATTTTTACAATATCTGCAACGATACAGATAGGATGTATTCGCCACCTCATAAGCAGATGACGCAAGTCCTGTTGGATTTTCGGGCCAACAAGAAGATCGTCATTTAATGAAACGTTGTTCATTCCTTTGCTTGATGCATTGAAAACAACTCGCACTTTTGTTGTCAGCTTATCATTTCTTACAACCGCATGGTGAGGAAGATAAACCGCTTTAGGATTATCAATATCCTCTTTTTCAACGAGCGCCATATGATTTAATGTAATGTATTCCTCTAATACTTTTCTGTATTCTTCATATAACTTGGCATCCTTTAGCAAACGCCTTTCTAGAGACCATAATTTTCGAATAGCAATTTCTCTAGATTGACCATACTGACTCTGTGGATCGTCGCTAGAAAAAGGTAGCCGGACTACATATCTTCCTTCTTCATTTCGCTCTGTAGTTGCTTCATAAAACTCTTCGCATTGTTTCTCTTCCTTAGTATATGGTTTCTGAATCCTGTTTGGTTCAGCCTCTATTTCCCAGAAACGTTTTAATAAGTCATCACTCTTCATGTGAACATGCATGCTTATTAAATTATTAGACCCAGAAATATTTGAAATTCTGCCTGAAAGAACCCACCCAAGGACCGTATTTTGAGCAATGAGATTTCCTTGAGGGCTCTTGACTATACCGTTCAAAAGAATTTCACCGTACACTTCAGCTCCAAGTAAGATGTCAATCTTACCTGGTTTTGTATAGTCTGGATCGGCAAGAGGCATTTCATCTACTTTCAACCAGCCTGGTGCTTCGAGAACATTACTAGGAAGCATCGAGGTTAGTGTACCTAGCACATAAGCATTAATTTGGATAGCATTTTCGGGATTATAACGCGATTCTATTGTGAATGATACCGTATGTTTTATGCGTGTTTCACCGTCTCCCAAACCTGACACCACACCATTAACTGACGTGCGTTTTAAGCCTAGTAACTGCACTGTAGATTCCGTTACGAAGGACGCTTGCGAACCCTGGTCGAGCAGAACTCGTAACAGGTGTAGTCTTCCATTTTTTGCTCTTGCCTTGACAACCGCGGTCGCCAGTAAAACATTGAAACCCTGGGTTTCTTCCTTTGCAAAGTTAGTAATCATCTTTGTTTCAATGGTATTCGACCGTGGCTCATTTTCGTTCCTTCTTGTATGTGTATGCCTTTCATTGTGTTGTATATTTGTGTTGTCTGATCTGTCTGTTTGTTGATTTGATGTTGTGTTGTCTTTGTCGACATGTAGCAGTGTGTGATGTCTTCTCCCACATTTCTTGCAGCATGTTGGTTGACGACATTTAAATACTATATGGCTCGGAGATAAACAGTTAAAGCACAAGCCTTTAGAGTTAACTAGTTCTCTTCTTTCTCGTACCTCCTGTTGTTCAAACTTTTTGCATAAATGCACACGATGTTGTCCATTGCATAGTATGCAAAATGTTTCAGTCTTTTGATCATTTGGCACTACTGCATGAAATGTTGTGGTCTTAATTGTTGGCTTCACTGGATGTGATTTAGTAGTAATATGCCTTCCAGAATCTATCATTTCTAAGCTACGGAACCTAGATTCAAGAAACTCAACTAATTGTTCCCAGGTAGGTAGATCATTTGTGTTACTAAGCTTCTGCTCCCATAGCTTATGTGATTCAGCATCCAATTTCGAGACGATTAAATATACTATTATAACATCCCAGCTCTCCGTATCAATACCCATATTATTTAACGCCTTTAAAGAAGATGTTGTAGTATCAAGTAAAAGTTTTATTGCGTGAGCTGACTCAGTATTCGAAGACTTTTGTACAAATAATGTTTTTAAAATGTTATTGCAGTTATAACGTTTATTATCGTATCGACTTTTCATCTGTTTCCAAGCCTCAGCAAAATTTTGTTCCGTTGTGGGTAGATTGCGTAATAGCTTTTCTGCTTCCCCTGATAGATTACACTTTAAGTAATGAAGCTTTTGGACGCCAGACAGCCTCTCATTATTAAGAATTAAAGAGACAAACATATCATGAAAAGTTTGCCACTCTTCGTACTTGCCTCCAAATTTGGGTAACTCAATTCGTGGAAGTTTGACCTCAACATTTTGGTGTTGTTGCAAATGTTTCGTTCCGCATTGTTCAATATCTTCACTACATGTAGATATCTTTTCGTTTATTAAGGATTTGTATGAAATGTAAGTTTCTTCGAACCAATCATATTTGTCATCAGTAAAATATTTGTGCGTTGTTTTGACCGCTGTGGTGACCTTGCCAATAAGTTCTCGATGACCAACCTTAAAATCTTTGTACAATTCTTCCAAGCTTTGCAACCTCGCTTCTAAATATAATCGTTGTAATCTGTCTTTCGGTGTCTTTTTAAAGTTCGTTATAGCCTTTTCTAATTTTTCGCACATGTCCAGTTGAACTAAAACATACTTATCCTCCATTATAATGTGTTGTTGCAATCAGGTATAAGTCGATACAGTACCCAACTAGACCCAAAGTATGTTTCAGTTCATATAACGATATCACTCTTGTTTACAAGACGAAGACTGGTTGCGATTCTCGTAAGTCTAATAATGAAGTGTTGTAAATTTTAGAAGTCCATGAAAGAGTTCGAGAATTTATACAAGTCTCAGATTGGTATAAAATTTTCAAGTCCAAGATAGAAATCACAAAATTTTTACAAGTCCCAGATTGTTATAAAATTTTCTAAGTCCAAGATAGAAACCACGAAATTTTTACAAGTCCAAGATTGTTCTCAATTTTTCTAAGTCAAAGATAGAAATCACGAATTTTTTACAAGTCGAAGATAACTCACGAAATTTTTACAAGTCCCACAGTTTGCTTGTTTATTCTAAGTCTTTTAATTAACACAATAGTTTTAATTTTTCACTTTAACTTTTATAACTCACGATTCACTTGACACTTTTTCCCGGTTTCGGCACCAATGTTCACTTAGATCACAATGAAACACATGTATTAACGAAAACTTAAACTTTATTTCATATCTTCAATGTATTCGTATTTTGGCGTGCAGCATTCGATAGCTAGTTTAAAAACATAGCAACGCCATCTATCGGTGACCATCTAAATTACAGTTTTATACAGTGTCGATTCAACATTAGCCGAAAGAACTTCGTTTCTACCTGGTGTCCCACGACACCACATTCTTTTTTTTATTTATAAAATATATCAGCGGGTATATATATGATTGTTTATAAAAAATGTGTCTGATTGTTTAATTGCGTTTAAAAGTTACTGAAAAAAATGTTCCTAAACTTATTATTGATTAATCATAAATCAAAATGCCTATTAAAAATACAACGTTAACCCACTACCAAGTGTCCTAAATTCTGTCTATTGATATATTGATAATTTCTGTAGGTGGTAGAGCCACGCTGAAGCTATTACTGGTTTCAGCATGAATGGGTCGGCTCGTTCGGGCTAATACTGCCAGAATACTTACAGAAAACCGACGTCAAATAACAGTGCTTGCATTGTAATGTTTCGTTCGGTCAGTGAGAGTGCCGGAGGTTCCCATACACTCCCCCATATACAGGTTGGAAACGCACTTACAAATCCCCTGGTGTTGCTAGTGTCTATAGACGGTGGTGGTCACTAAACATCACGTGACCCACCTGTTCGTTTGCCTCTTATGATATAAAAAAAATATATTGATGTATTAAAGAACCAGGTATTCTAAAATTCTTGTTCTTTTAACGTTGCCGGCTCTTGTACTAAGGTGTCGCAAAAAAGTCTAGTTACGTTAACTGCAAATTTTTGTTTTTCGTTATTCTGGAGAACTCATTGCGTTTTATGGGACAAAGAGTATCCTGGATGTAGTCTTCTAATATTAGTTATCACCGTGTCAAATTTCGTTAAAATTGGTTCAGTACTTTCAGAGTAATTCGGGTTTATATTCTAGACTTTAATCCTTTATCCTGAAGAACCCTTTGCGTTTTATGAGACCAAAAGTATATTTGATGTAATCTCGTAATATTAGTTATCACTATGTCAAGTTTCATCAAGATTGGTTCAGTACTTTCAGAGTGATGCGTGTGCATAGGGACAGACAGACAGACAGACAGACAGACAAAAATTGTAAAAAGATTATTTTTGGCTTCTATATCGATAACATAGTCTACCCTGATTAAAATTTTCAAAAAATATTTAATGTACAGATTTCGACTTGTTACAGTTTTATTATAGTATAGATTGTTCGATAATGTGTAGCTTCATATTTTCATTATTTTCTTATATAGTGTAAGCACTGAGGGTGATAGTACCTGGGCGACCGAGCCTAGCTCGGTTCTTTAAAAAACATTTTTGATTGAAATTTTAGTAAAAAAAAAGTTTTATATGAATTAAATTCAGCTAGATCAATTTATCGTCCCCGAAACTACCTACATACTACATTTCACGGAAATAGATGACGTCGTTTCCAAGATTCTGAATATATACAAATATAAAAATATACAAGAATTGCTCGTTTAAAGGTATTAGATATAGTTTAAAATTCCAGTTATGTGGCTGATCATAATTCCATCCCATTCGATACACTATTAGTATTCACATACATAATGTACACGTTACCTGTTACAGTAGATGATGTGCGTGTGATACACATATTTTTGAAATAGTATTATTGTAATTTACACTAGATGTGTAATCACAATTTTAAATTTAATATATTTAAAAAAACGCGTGTGAAGCCGCGGGTAACAGCTAGTAACTAATATATGTAAATAACGTTTTTATTCTATCCAGAAAAGCTGTCTATGCGATCTTCGTGTAAGATACTTTTCATGGAATTGAGCTGTAATAAATTTCTAAGTTACCTTTTTACATATTTCGATATATAGGGAAGTTTAAAGAAAAAAATCATATTTCGTAGTGATGTATTCTTTTTCCTATTTACAGATTGTAGAGCTATCTGCAGCGCAGAGTGGGAGCGAACACACCGGTGCGCTGTGATACGAGTCGCACGGGCACATGGGCGCGCCGCGGCGCTTTCACCTCGCGGCGCTCGGAGCGCTCGCCGCGCTCGTCTTCCTCCTGCTCGCGCGCCTCCCGCGACCCCCCGCGCCGCCCCGCCCCCGCCCCCTCGCCCTCGCCGTCCCGCCCTCCTCCCCGGCACCCTCGCCCCCCACCGCCGCGGCCGAGTCGACGCCGCGCCCGCCCCCGCCCTCCGCCAGGCCCACCCCCCGGGCGACGACGCGGCGCGCGCCCGGCGGCCCCGTGCTCACGCGCGACGTGTACGTGGCGGGACACGAGCGGCCGCACCCCGAGCTGTGCCCGGCGCTCGGCGCGCGCCTCAAGCTGCTGGTGCTCGTGACGTCAGCGCCCTCGCACGGAGCCGCGCGCGCCGCCGTCCGCCTCACGTGGGGACACTACGCGGCGCGCTCCGACGTGGCGCTCGCGTTCGTGCTGGGAGTGCCGCCGCCGGCGCTGCGAGCCGCCGTCGACGCGGAGGACGCGCTCTACGGCGACGTGATCGTGGGCCGGTCGCTCGACTCCTACTCGAACTTGACGCTGAAGACGCTCTCGATGCTCGAATGGACGGACACGTACTGCCCGCGCGCGCCGCGCCTGCTCAAGACCGACGACGACATGTTCATAAACGTACCGCGGCTGCTGGAGTTCGCGGCGGCGCGCGCCAACGCGACGCGCACCGTGTGGGGCAAGGTGGTGCGCAAGTCGCTCCCGAAGCGCACGACCAAGTCCAAGTACTACGTGTCGCCGCTGCAGTTCCCGGGCAAGGTGTTCCCGGACTTCGCGACCGGCCCCGCGTACCTCATGACGGCGGACTGCGTGCGGGAGCTGCTGGCGGCGGCGCCCGCGGAGCCGTACTTGCGGCTGGAGGACGTGTTCGTGACGGGAGTGTTGGCCGCGAAGCTGAACATAACGCGGCGTCACGCGCCCGAGTTCTACAACAAGAAGGTGGCGCCGCATCCCTGCGCCGTCCAGCGCGGCCTCGCCATACACATGGTGCGCTACCACGAGCAGTTCGACTTGTGGCGCAAGCTCCTCGACGGCAAGACCAAGTGCAAGCGGTAACCCCACTACCCCTCCCGCTCCGCTCTCACTCGCTCCGATGCACGAACCTACTACTCCATATTATTTACAATTTACTCTATTTGTTTTTTTATAAAATATTTTATACTATATGAGAGTTCAAGTGATGTGCGCCATATCTGCGAACTTCACTATATCACTCTGTAAATATCATCATCAATATTTCGTCATCCCGCATATGCAATTGCCGATTTGCAAAAATTACACTCTCTTGGATATTATATTTGGTATATGATTTGTGCAAATGCTGTAAAAAGTAATTTGTCACAATGCCTAGAAACTATGGCTGTTGTTGGAGAACATAGTTCCTGAAGATGAAGATTGTCTGTTACGCAATGTGGACTTACGCATTAGTTTCCAGAGAAATAGTAGGAACTGGCGGTAGATCAAATCTGACTGTCGAGTTACAAACTTCTACGTCATTGCGGTCAGCTATTTACAGTAACCGTGTGCAGTAACTGCGGTAACATAATTGCAGCGAAACGGTGCACTACATACTAACACTGTTATCGAGATGCTAAGCCAACACATTGCAAGTCCCCCAACATATTGAAACAGCACTTACAATTGTTATTAAGACATTTTTTATTAGTAATGTGACTCTACAAATCCCTGAATTTTCGTTCTGAATAACGCAAGTACAATCACACTGCCGATCAATTTTTTCGTCTTCCATTTATGTAACTTACCTTGACAATTTGAGGCAAATCCACCGATATCATTCAAATTTCAACGATAATAGGTGGTGCTAGTTCTGCTGTTGACTTAAGGTTATAGTCGCCTCTAATTTTTCATTGTGAAATATAACGCAACTTCGGAAGAACGACAATGTCTATAAGTGTCGAAACCTACTGTAGCGTACGCTCTGTAGGCGCTGTGAATGTCGGGTGCCATTTGCTACTATGTTGTTACTATGAAAACTGAAACATCCTTATGTTTAGAGATAAAATGAAACGTATAAAAATTCAAATACATAAATCGAAAATATAAAATGTATATAGAATTCAAGTTTTGAACGAAATAGTAACATAAATTTACAACAGCTAACACTGTAAACTTGTAATTTTAAAACAAAGACATAAATTGGTTTAGTTTTATAAAATATTATATATCATTGTTAACGTCAACATCACCAGTCTTTACAGTTGTCATTTAGTGTCCCTGAAGCTGTCAAGGCCTTGCTAGAACAATACTGTAGAAAAATAAAAATAGTAGATTATTGTTAACATTGCATGTGAAACAGAGTGACTTAAGTATTTTCAGGATCATTATAGTTTGTTGTAAACTTCAAATGTATATTATAAGAGGAAAGCCATATTTAGGTAAATACAGATAGTTCGTCGAGGGCGCACACTTATAAAAGCAATAACGTATTAACGTCCTTAGAGTATTTAATTATAAGTAAATAATCGTATCGTTTAAAGTACAAGGCGAACGCCGTGTCGGGAACGTACGGAAACGCACGAGAACGACACACTTTGTGATAGTTTCATACCGTGTTGTGTTGTGTCGTGCGATTTCTCTTGCATATTATGTCGTTTCGTATTTGTATAAAGTACAAAATTATAAAATAATAAAAGGTGGAGCGTCTGCTAATCTCGGCGATCTCCAAACTCGGCTTGCTCGTTGCGCGTCTAGGAATGATCGATATTGGACGTTCTATAAAGCATCGGTACACTAATATCATGGGCAGAATTATTCCAAATCCATGTTTTACAACAAAAAACTTGACTAACTGGGCCCTAGACATAATTAAATAGTAGAAGAAATGGTACGCAAATGAAACCTCCATGTTTAGGTAAGAATATTGAAATCAACATTCAATAGATATATTCATTTTGCAATATCGGTCGTTCCTGTGAGCGCGCGCACTGAGCGACTCCGGCTCTCTACTCGTCACTAATAATACTCAGAATCGAAGTTCATCGTCTCTCTACTCGGTGATGCCATCTGTATTCGCATACGTATTCTAACGAACTCAATGTACACTGTAAACTCTATATAGTATTATTTAAAGGACTGTGCATTTTATGACGATCCGAGATCACTTTTCTATACTCCCGTGTCTATTACCAGTATTTAAATAATACTTTTAACTAATTACACAAAGCTTACCCCTACTCGCTATATTGTCTGTGAGCGACTAAGAACATGATAACGTGTCGACAAGTGCAAGATAAGGACAACAAACAAAATGATTGTTTTCTCAGATTTCTCCGTAAGTATGATGCCGACAGTCGGAGTTAAATACGTGTTAGACAATAAAAGAACGTACACAGTTCTTATTCATTTTGTCAACTTAGAAAGTACTGTTTATTGCTTGTGTCGTTATCTAAAGTGGTTGTGATGTTATATAGAGTATATCGATGACGTGATAAACCAACCGAAGTAATTTTAGCGTGTTTGTAGTTAAATCTACTGGCTGTTAAATGGAGTTTACACTGTATGTTGTATATAACGGCATCACCCTCAAACTCTGTGAAGTTGTTATATTTTTTAGACAATCACTAATAAGTTTGAGTCACAAAAAATTGTAATTAGTTAACTATGATAATTATTATATAATGTGGATCTGAGACAAGATTAAAAAAAAATCTATTAATTGTTTACCGACAATCATCTACCGAGATTGCAATGTCGCATAACTATAGAATAGCTATAGAATCTCGTCAAACAGATAGATACTGATTATGATCTACATTTAAATTGTGTTTAAATTATTTATCTATAAGACAAATGAGGAAAGAACAACTATTTGTATCATTTGACCGACTGGAGTTCCATTATGTGATTATGATTTTAATATAATTTAATACATATCAGAAATGTGATTGATTTATGTAAACATTAATTAATGTATGTCTGTATCGAGAAGTTGCCGGCACGCTACGTGTTGCGCCAAGTATTGTGCCACGTGTTGCGCCACGTGTCACGTCATGTGTCGCGTCGCGTCAACTGTCTCTTCTAATGTGTCGTGTAAATACTGAAATACGTATATGAACAACGTGTGTTGTTTTATTTAATTCTTTGTTCCTATCTTTATCCTAAAAACTAATTACTGTCATCCATATTGTATTTTCAAATAAAGAATAACAATTAATTATTATTCTCTGTCTTTGTTTACTGATTGCAAGAACAGTGACCAAATCTAAGCACCATCTGAGACACAGGATCATCTGGTTTAGAAGGTTGCGGTCGTTGACGCTGATATACCAAACCTAAT
Source organism: Antheraea mylitta (assembly GCA_014332785.1). Lineage (NCBI taxonomy): Eukaryota > Metazoa > Arthropoda > Insecta > Lepidoptera > Saturniidae > Antheraea > Antheraea mylitta. The sequence continues at coordinate 11,997 of JACEII010000495.1, forward strand.
TAATAATTAAACCTAATAATCAATATTTCTAAAATATTTTTTCATATTATGATTTCATATAATTTTTTGGTAAATAAAGTGCTATCATATTTATCTATATTATAAATACGTGAAGCCAAAACTGTGTACCCCTTTTTAAACGAATTGCGCGAACGGATGAAGAATAATATTTTTTTTCAGTGGTTCCATAAATGTACTAAAGATAAATTGTTTATCAATTAATTATTTATGTATATTATCTGTATATTTGGCTTCACGTTGTCATAATAGTAAAGCAATATTATCAAAGTCAAAATTAATATTATAATGCTTATTACCTATTTTTATGGTGATTCAAATCATGATTTTTTTTAAATGAGCAAAAACATGTTTCGTAAAATCAAAATTAGATTATTTTTGTTCATAAAAGTAATCCATGACTTAGACCTTGGCGGTTACAATGATGCCGCTTAATCGGATGTAGCAATTACATTTAGTTCAGTTGATTATGAATTTTGAAAAAAAGAATGAATTTATTTTCAAAAATTAATGGTAGTAGTTTCAAAAGTGGCAAATAACTGAAAGATACAGGTACATATTCAACTCAGAAAAACTGCAGTTTTGAAAAATAATAACGGATTTATTATTCATTAATACAACTAATCTTAGCAACAACTTTAACATATCAATATTTTTGAATTAATCAAAAACAAAAGCCACTTGTGATCATAAATAATATAAAAAAAAAACTATAAAATATTCAAACTCGTCTCATCTCTTACCGCCGACACCATGTTGTCATTATACAAAAATAACTCCATAAATTAATAGACAATGCTTACAACTTTCATAGATTAAACAATATTTACAACTCGGCCATCCTTAATGTAGTGAGTCCTCTCACGTTAAAAATACAAGTATAATAGTTTCGTATTTGTCTAAACCATTATCTAAATAGTCTGAATGCATTTCAAATCATGTCTGGTCAATAATCAGATTGCACAAAGCATATATACTTAGAGTAGGGTAATTGAGAACAGCGGGTAATTGGGAACAGTTAGAGAAATAGTACATCTCCCCGTACTAAACTGTCGCGAATCTATTCTACGGCTAAATGCGGAGCCATTCATTGCGTATGCGAAAGTGGGATTGAAAGGACGCAATAGTGTTGTCACTGTAAGTTGAACAATTATTTGACTATTTTTAATATAATTTTTGTCATCAGTTATAACACATGTAGGTATCATATTTTTGAGTTCAGAGATATTGTGTTTTTGCTCATACACGTAGTATCTGTTTTCAAATCCAACATAGATTGAAGGTAATAAAAAATGCTTTTGAGAGTGGCGGCAATTTTTATATATATTGACTGCTTCGGGTAATTGGGAACGGCATTACATGGGTAATTTGGAACGTTCCCAATTACCCCTTACCTTCCTAATTACCCATAGTATTGTTGGTTGATTGTGTAAAATATTTAAACTTTTCAAATTATTTCAGATGCCTCGTAATTACGTACGAAAGATCGATCAAACGTCTTTCTTAATTACCACATATCAATCCCATTTCCCCCACGGGATAATTTCAATTACCTCATAGGGTATCGGGTAATCATGAACGGCAATTTTTTTTTTTTGGTTTCTATTTTTATTAAAATGTAAATTTAAAAAAACGTTTTATGACTACTAAATACATAGATAACTAGAGTTCATGTAGCAATGAAACTTGATTTAGTTTATAACTTTTTTCTATTATTTTTTAGCGTTTGAAGTTAAGTGTTCTCAATTCCCCCACTCTCCCCTATAGCTACATTATCTTGCTCAGAATGCTATGATCTACGAACACCTGTGCTTTAGCGCTGATCGCTCAAAGCACTTGTTACGGTTCGTATGAACGGTGTCTGTGATGATCTACGACCATCTGCGCCTCAGCACTGTCCTTTCATAGCCCTATCTCAAATCATAATCTCAATCACGTCACTGAATAGTCTGTATACATTTTAAACCATGTTAAATCATTAATCAGATCACATATAGTGTGTCTACTTACAGTATAGCTACATTATCTTGCTCAATCCGCTATGATCTGCGAACATCACAGATCATTAAATACATTAGAGACCATACATTACAATCCACTAAAGTTTGGTAGTAATTTCTATGACTTACCTACGTGTTCCTTATCATAAATAGTGTGATGCTCTCGCACCAAATTTCCTATATTGTATTTTATAGCTAGTTTCCTATGCTGAGGAAAATTTTCAAAGGGCATTTGAAGCTAAAATGACCAGGGTTCCTAGCCAAGTTGCTTATCTACAATCACTAACGCAAAGACAAATCGGAAAAATGTATGGAAATTACATATATGAATACTATATCACGTGAAGAATCACGTTAGAGATTGTAAATAAACAACTTGGCTGGGCCCCCCGTTCATTACAATAGTTTTGAAGTATCATTATTATTATTAGAACGGTATACCTGTATCTCTCGCAAAGGGAAGTGCAAGTTATCCACATTACTCGAATTACCCGTGGAACTGTACCTGCATTTGTCCCAATGCTCACGGTAACAGCTGCACCGAAGTTCACGGGGGCTGCTGTTCCACTGCTCGCGGGGGCAGCTGCCGTGACGATTACGGATACGTCTGCTCCGTTGCCTGCGGGGACGGCTACGCCGATGCTTGCGATCTACGACTGGTTTTACTTCGAACTTACTTTTCAGAAAAATCGTATTAATTGGTGGTGTAGTGGTTCTTCCCAATTTTCGTATTTCTCTTAGAAAGGGAAAAAACAATATATACATATTTCAAAATGGCGCATATGAACATAATTCTTATAGATTTTTCGAAAATATCCAGTGGGTTAAGTCTATACCGCTTCTGAGCTAAAAGATACCGTTATTCAACTCAGAAAAACTGCAGGGTTTCGGAAATGATAACAAATTTATTACTTAGTAGCCTCTGGGCTAATACGCAGCGGAAGCTCTCAAGGGGAAACAACCACCGATTTTTAAACAATCTACAATCGTGCTCCGCTCCTATTGGTCTTAGCGTGATGGTATATAGCCTATAACCATTCTCGATAAATAAGCCATATAACATTGATAGAATTTTTCGAATCGGACCAGCAGTTCCTGAGATTACCTCCTACAATATCGCAAAGTCACCAACTACCTCTTTATAATATTAGTGTAGATTAATACAACTAATCTTAGTAAAAACTAACATAAATAATACTTAAAACATTTATAAGATATTCAAACTCGTCTCATTTCTTACCGCTGACAGCGTGTTGTCATTATACGAAAATAACTCCATAAATTAATATACAATCATTACAACTTTCATGGACGCTTACATGGATGCTTACATAACTGAGTAGCCATGATGAAAACCTTAGATTATTGTACTCTTTGACAAAATAACCCTAATAAAGTTCAAACTTTACAAATCAATGAACTATATTAACTTAATATATATGAGGTAGGTGGGAGGTCCGCGGGTATCGCACAGTCTCCTCGGCGGCGGCCAAGGCTCTTTACCCTTTTATTTTTTTTGTTTTTTTTTTTACGTGAGGAAATCCCTTATGGATACCCACCCTCCCTGGGGAGAGGGTGGGTTATGTCCGACTCGCACGGACTAAAACCCCACGGTGTACGTCTTCCGCTATTGTTGGGGAGGCACGAGATCTCTATAGACTTCATCGTGCCGCCCCAGCGGTGTGGCCCAGCGGCAGAAGTGCCGCCGCCGAGCCTCGTCTTGTAAGGAGACAGCCGGGTACACACCGGCCGTCTCCTTCTCGTCTGCCAGACCTGTGCAATGGGAAGGTGGGGCCCCAGCCCCACCCGTCCCTAGGTCCGGCTACGGTGGCGGGAGGAGGCGGTCAAACGGCCGCCTCCTCCCGCCTGTCCTCCGTTGGCGGAGAGGGCCGCTTTGCGGATCGTTCTCGTGGACCCTCTCCGCCGCCTCCTTCTGCGAGACGACTTCCTCGCAGAAGGAGGCAACTGCGTTCCATATATCCTCGCTACCGAGCATAGCCGCTACCACGCTCGGCAGCGAGAGTTCCCCTCCTACCGCTGCAGCCAGATTGCGGCGCTGCTCCTCCCACGCAGCACACTCAGACAGTGTGTGCTGCGCGATGTCCGGGTCAACGCCGCACTCGTGGCATACGGCGGTCGGCTCCCTGCGTGCTATCCGGTACAGGTACCAGCCGAAGCAACCGTGCCCGGTCAGCACCTGCACCAGACGAAAAGTCAGGGAGCCCCAACGTCGGTTACACCAACCCAGCAGGACCGGGCGGACGGCATCGATAGTGTATCTGCCGTATTGCGCGTCCGCCAAGTCCTGCTTCCACCTCTCCATCATTAGGCGCCTCTGAGTTTGCCTTCTTTCCTCTATTTCCCTAGGAGCAGGAGGCTCCCCTGATGGCTTTTTAGCCGCCGTATATTCGTAAACAGCGGCCAGCACTTGCGCCTCCAGCTCCCAGGGAAGGGAGCCACTCAAAACCATAGCCGCCGCCGAGGACACCTACGGTGTACGAGGATACCTACAACGCTACGGTGCGCTGCGCATTTCGCAACGCGCGAATGTTGGTGGCGCTGAGGGCGTCCACCCACAACGGTGCCCCGTAGGAGGCCATAGATTGAATGACCCCCATGTAGAGGCGGCGGCAGGCGGCACCCGGCCCCCCCGTGTTGGGGAGGAGTCGTCCGAAGGCCCCTGCCGCCCCGACTATCCGCGGTACGAGCCCCTTAAAGTGGGGCTTGAACCGCCAGCGTCCGTCTAGGGTGAGGCCCAGATATTTCATATGGGTCCCCACCATGACACGGACGCCCTCAACACAGATGTGGGCCCCCGGAGGTGGCCCCCGCCGAGGCCCGTGAAACATAAGGGCCTCGGTCTTCTCGAGGGCCACCTCGAGGCCCAACCTTCTGATGCGCCTGACCACGAGAGTTACAGCCTCCATGGCCAGGCGCAGTAAACTATTTGTTTCCCCCCCTCGGGCTACGACTAGGGTGTCGTCTGCGTAACAAATGAGGCGCGCCCAAGAAGGGAGCGCGCCGCGGAGCACCCAGTCGTAGCCCATGTTCCACAGGAGTGGCCCTAACGCCGACCCCTGCGGAACCCCACGCGCCGTGTTGCGCCGGACCATCCGCCCTCTGGCGTCCACGAAGGCGACCTCTCTCCCGTCTAGGTACGCCTCCAACAGCCGCCGCAGATACAGGGGCACTCCGAAATACCGGAGCGCCTCCAGTATGACACTATGCGGCAGACTGTTGAAGGCGTTGGTGATGTGTCCAAGGACACCGCCAATATTCTTTCACCCTCAGAGGTCGCCTCCGTGGAGACTTTTTTTAGGAGGGTCAGGGCGTCCAGCGTGGAATGCCTCGACCGGAAGCCGAACTGCGCGTCGGACAGGTTCGGCCCCACTTCCTCTAGGTGCCGGACGACCCGGGAGGCAACAATCCTTTCGAGCGTCTTCCCGGTGTCGTCCAGCAACACGAGGGGCCGGTACGCGGACGTGCAGTCCGGAGGGCGGCCCTCCTTCGCCATCAGGCAAAGCCGCCCGTCTTCCAGGGCCTCGGGAACTGCCCGACCGCCAGACAGCGGCTGAACAGCTCCCGAAGCCACTCTCCGAGATGGTCCAGAGCAATGGCTAGCACCCGGCCCGTGATCCCGTCAGGGCCGGGTGCCTTGCGTCCCGCAGTGCGGAGGCGCTCAATCACCCTCGCCATCTCCCCCTCCGTAACAGGGGGAGGGTCGATCAGCGCCTCCTCCACTGCCTGAGGAGGAGGCATGGGAGGAGGGAAGAGCTCCGGAGGTTCGGGAAACAATGCTCCCACGACCCTCTCAACCACTTCCGGCTGGAGAGTCTCCGTTGTCGGGGGCGCCTGGCCGTGGAACTTCTTCCGCGCCACCTTGTATGGGCGCCCTCATGGATCCCTCTCCAGCTCACGGAGCATCTCCTCCCATGCCTGGTCTTTTGCCCGGCTGATGGCGACCTGCAGTGTTTTCCTGCAGGTTCTTTAGTCGCCATACAGCCGGGCCTCCTCCTCCGGGTCCCTGTTAAACCTTCTACGGCGACTGCGCCCGTACAGCCGCCGGGCCGCGGAGCAGGCCGCGTGCGATCTCGTGCGACCACCAGTACACCGCCCTCCTCTTCGGACGGTGTACGCTCCGCGGCATCGACGCGTCGCATACCTCCGTGAGAGCGTCACAGAGGCGGGCTGCAGACGCGTCGATATTTCTGTCCGGGGGGGACATGGCCCAGGCCTGGACGATGGCCACCTCTCTCGCTCGCTCCGAATCGAGACGGCTCATCGTCCAGCGGGGGAACTTCGCACCCGTCCGGGGGCGGGTTGTCGGCACATCGTGGGAGGTGGAGACCTCGAACCTGATGTATCGGTGGTCCCATAATGTCTCCACCTCCTCTAACACCCGCCACCCCCGGACACGGCGCGCGACCGACGGAGAAGCGAACGATACGTCCACTATCGATCCCCCGTTCTGTCGCACGCAGGTGTAGGTGTTCCCCCTGTTCAGGAGGGACAACCCATGTTGGGCTGCCCACTCATCAAGGGCCTTGCCACGCGGGTTCGTGGCCACCGCTCCCCACGCCCTGGATTTCGCGTTAAAATCGCCCATTACGACGATGTGGAGTGGCTCAAGCCGCCTCACGACCGGCCCCAGTGTGTCCAGAAAGGACTCGAACTCGATCAGGGGCCGGTTCGGGGAGAAGTAGATCCCGAGGGTCGCAAGACCCCGCGAGGCGACCGCCACGAACCCGGAGCCCCTCTCCTTGACCGAGAGGGGCAGTTCCCCCCCAGACAATATGGCCAGAGAACCGTCCGCGTCTCCGGCCCAATGAAGCTGATCAGGAACGCGGTACGGCTCCACTACGACGGCCATGTCGATGTCTCACTCCGCCACCGTCTGTAGGAGAAGGTCCTGAGCGGCGGCGGAGAATTTCGTATTCTTCTGTATCATGTTATTTCCTTTTCCATCCATCTATATTTATATATTATTTCCTAAAGTTCTGATTCTACTTTATTCTTTACTAAATTTGCTTAATTTTTATTGTATTTTTGTTTATATGTGCCATTTTGCTAGACTCGCTTTTCCATTTTCATACTAATTTCTTTAATCTCTTTTCTATATTTCGTATTCTTCTGTCTTCTGTTATTCCTTATTTCACCCATATGTGTTTATAATTTATTACCTAAGGTTCTGATTCTACTTATTTGACTTTAATTTTTTTTTTTACTGATTTTGCTTAATTGTTGTTGTATTTTTGTTTATATATGCCATTTTACTAAAACTCAATTTGTCATTTTCATACTATCTTATATATATCTTAGTTTGAAGTTTTTAGCTATTTTGAAAAGTTCTGACGTTTCTTACTGTTAGCTTAGTTCGATTTCTTTCTTTTGTTTAGGCCAAGATGTTCTACTTGTTTTCGTTTAATACCATCTATTTTAGTTATCCCTTTTTATTATTTTACTTCTTTTTTTTTGGTGTATTTTATTTGTTTTCCGTTTAGTTTTTACAATAATTGTTGATATTCGATAATATCTACATTATTGTAAATATCTTTATTTATTCCCGCTTATTTTACCTCACTATTTTGGTGGCGTTCAAATGTAGGAGATATCTGTATATTTTGTTTTATTCCTCAATCCTTTTTAGGTTATGTTAGTTGTCCATTTAATTTCATCCCCTACTTCCAAACTCCATTTGCGCGCTTCTTTCTTACGAAATAGTTTGTGCAGTGTTTTGGGTTTTGTTCAGATTGGTTTATTTGTTTTTTCCTTATTATATCAGTTATCTTTCCTAACTCTTTAGTTTGAATCACCTTCCAAATTTTCGGTACTTCCGCGTTTTGGTTTAAATTGGAGTTTGAGTTTTTATTTAAATTTGGATTTATTTTTGAGTTAAATTTTATTTTTTGGTTTAGTTTTACTTTTAATTTTGGGTTTCTATTTAAATGGTAAATTCCTTTTCCTATAGTATTAGCAATAAATCTGAGTTTAACTTTGTCAACAGTAAGCCACGTTGGTCCGAGCTATTATATCCCAATTTGCCCTAATCGGGCATTCTTCATCTAATGCGTTGTGGTGCGGGTTTTCCATTTTCTCATGCTTACAATTTAAACATATGGGTTTCTCTTCTGCTAGCCTCTTTACACAGTTTGCTGCGTGATGTTCCTCGCCGCAGTGGTTGCAAGTGTCCTTGTTCATTTGACATAACCTTTTCCCATGCCCGTATTTTAAACACTTGCTGCATTGTATTACAGGGGTTCTATCTTGCACCACTACCTGCTGTAGATCCATGTGTATTCGACCAGTTTCTGTTAAAGCTTTCCATACTTTTAGTGACACTCTTAATATAACATGACAAATATGTTGATTTCTCGCCCTTCTTCTGTAAATCACTTGTGCTCTGTATTCTTCTTTTGCTATGTTTTCCAATATATGTTTATTTTGTCTCTCCATGAATTTTAGTATTTCAACATCACTGTGAACAGCCAATACGTCTTTTATTTCTACTAGAGGATCTCTCTTTTTTATTTCTTGTATCTCTAACTCTGGATCTTTATCTTTAATTCTTTCTATAACTTTTTCTGTCCATTCCTTCTCGCTACATCACAAAACTACTTTATGGTTTTTCATCTTGTTTAACGTATCTATCTTTAGCCCTGTCTCCTTCGCATTTACCGCCTGTCTGATCCTATCTATAACCGTTTCTCCTGTATCCGATTCTATCTTAGACGATATTACTATTGAATGCATTTTCTGTGCTGGTAATTTAATACTCTCTTCCTGATTTTCTAATTTTCCCACTTTTACAATTTTTGCGATACCATTAGATCTCTGTTTTCCTAATTTCTCTTCTATTTCTTTAAGATTTCCCTTGAACTGTATTATTTCCTTATTAGCTATATCAACCATTTCTTTAATTTCCTGACCTTCCTCCTTTCTCTCTTTTATAATTTCTATTAATACTTCTGCCATTTTGTTTCTTATTTTAATCTCCTCTTTCCTTTCTGCCAGTAACTCATATAATTTCTC
>JACEII010000496.1:0-21008 GCA_014332785.1 Antheraea mylitta
GGCTCCGATAGCCGGGAAGCGCGCTAGTGCGGTGAGAAGACCTAGCTCCTCCTCGACCTCTGGCGTGGAAGGTGAGGACCTCCTTCATGTCATGCTCGCGGAGTAGATATTTCATCCAGTCAAACTTACTGGAGAGAGAGAATGAGGAAGCATAAGCTGCCTGTGGACGCGGCGCCTGAGGCTTAGAAGAAGTCTGAGGCTGAGGTCGGGGGGCCCAGGAGGCCATATGGCAGGCCCGGGAAGGCCTCCACGGACATGAGAGGAGGAGGATGAGGGCGGGCGGCGGCTACAAGCGCCCTAGGCGCCTGCCTCGTCTGACGGGGACGCTGTGTGCGGGGCGCGCGGGGACAGCCGCGATAACTCGCGGGGTGACCCGCGTTACCGCAGAGCACACAACTGGGAGGATCGGGAGTGCCAAGAGTGCGCGCGCACTCCTTCGTGGCGTGGTCTCCCAGGCACTTGACGCACCTGGGGCGAAGATGGCAGTTCTTTGCCGAGTGCCCATAACACTGGCACTTATGGCACTGCGACGGAATACGGGTCTTACGTGGGGGCTCAACGTTGACGCCGTTGAGGTCGCAGATGTGAGCGAAAAGATGGCCTTGCCCTCCTGCGACCGGTCGACGAAAACAAGCACCATATCGTAGGGAGCGCGGGTGCGTGGGTGGTACATGCGGTGTACCTCACGCACGGGAAAGTCCTTCTCCTGAAGGGAGAGGGTGATGTCCTCAACCGAGATTTCGGCCGGGACACGGCGATGCATGACACGGAGGAGGCGCTCCTTCTCGAGAGCGAACGTGAAATATGCTAATTTCGATTCCGTAAGGAATCGAATCAAAGCGCGATGGTCTTCGGACGTGGGACATTTTACGCGAATGCCCGCCGGTGTACTCAGGGCGGACGTGTAATTTACCTTAAGAGTCGTTAACCTCTTTGAAATCATAGTCCATTGGGAGTTGTCCTGAATCGTGACTGGAGGCGGGGGGCGCGGTTTCCTACCTGCGGAACCCGCAGGTTGAGAAGGAGTGAGCGAGATGGAGCTAGGTCCTTTCGTCCGCGGTTTGCTACATGGTATAGCCGGGGCTGGCACACGAGCGCCACCTATATTCGTGACTTTCACCGGGCCTACGCTACCCGATTCCGTCGGGCTAGCCGGACGACACCTATTGTATTAGACGGTCGTATAACCGTCCTTATCTATTGTGGGAATCGCGAACTCGGTCGCGGTTGTGGTCGACTCGGCGGACGCCGTCACGTCTAACTCCATCTCGGAGCTGGTCTCCGAGCTGGAGCTAGGAATCGAGGCCTCAAGTAGGCCTTTATCACGCGCGTCTAGAGGAGACTGCGGCGATAAGGTCGCGAAAGATTCGCGGTTGGGATATTGAAATGGCCCTCGGAGGCCTGCGACGTAATATTCTGAAATGTTGTATTGATAATTTCCTGATCTAGGCCGCTCGCGAGGAGATTTCTGCGGATTAATTCTATTAATGCTATCTGGTCCATCGCGGTGGACTGAGAGGGAGGGACCGCGAAAGAACCGCCCTACTTTAAGGGCAGGGGGGCATGCCGAACGGGTTAATTACGGGTCTATCCCGGTTGCAGATCAAGAGAGCTGTTTAAAATGAACCAGAAGAAGAGAGCAATACAGGAAATACGTTAGCGAGACAGGCAAGGTAAATAATTTGCATAGACATAGAACAAATAAATAAATGGATAACTAAACAAATAAATAATTGAAATAAATAAAGTTATAAAGAAATAGCGACTAAAAGGATAAAGGACTACGTAAATAAATAGATAAACTAATGAGTAAACAAATAAATGTACCAATATAATATAATAAACAAAGCAATAAATAAATACAAAGGAAGGGTCTCACTCAATTTCAGGAAAAAGAACGCAAGTGTTACGCAGCTGCGATGCACGTGTGCACCACGTCAGCTGGATCGGCAGTTCAAGGTGAAAGCCGAACACTTCATTCTATATACACTGTATCACAATAATCACGAAATATCGCTCCAAGCGCGAACACAACCGTTCCCGGCCGCGTCAGAATCGGAACTCTCCAAAACCAGACACTAATTACCTGATAGTACTCAGGTTATACTGCTACAATAGAAATGATATCATTCAATATATTATAAGAGCTATCGAAAACATATTATTGTTCGTTCTATTACGTAGATAAACTCACAAAGCCTTTTTCAACTAATTAAAACAATCAAAAATCTAAAACTACAAAAAAGTAACATAATATTAAAAGCAATTAATATTTAGTGTATTGTATTGGAGGTGTTTATTTTGTTGAATTAGGAGTCGCTAGCGGCGCGGAGTGAGACAGCACGGAGCGGAGTGAGAGAGTGCGGCACGGTGGCGGTTAAGCAAAGATCTAAGTGAACAGCAGATAATGAGATCCGAGAGACATAAGTCACGGGAGGAGCCGCGACGCAAGATGGCCGCAGCGGACGCGATAATTGCTTTCGTGGAAACCGCTGCGGCCGGCATACAGATTGCAGCCGCGCGCCCGCAAAAAACTCAACGCAGGGCAATTAGATCCACGATGTGACCGCCGCCCGCGTCCGCCCTCCGGCACGCCCTCGGCCTCTCTAATCACATATAATAACACTCGGAACGATTGAAAAAGGTCATCGAGAATCAAACTTACTAATTATATGTTTTGCTGGATCGAGTTCGCGAGTTCCGGACGCACCGCACCTCCCGTTTCCCCCGCACCCCCGCACTCTTTACTGTTCAGCAAAAAACTACATTTAGTTCGGAAACAACTAGATATACCGAGATTGAATTACTTCATAAAACTCTATCGATAATTTGTAATCAATTGAACAGACCCTGCCTGAAACATTTAATAGCAGAACAGATAACAAAAAAATATATCGTTAATGAGTAGCATTCTTTTATTTGGAACTAGATTGGAGAATTCCCTATGATATAAAAGCAAGATTAGCAGGTCGTGGATGAAGCAGCAGCGTGAGTTGTTACGTCTGAGCTGGTTATAAGGTGCCGTAATAATGAACTTGATAAATTCAGATACTAGGCCCCAATATAAAACGGTCGTTGTTTATTCCATAAAATGACATTAAATAATTTTTGAAACATATTATAGAAGGCTTTTTCTTAGTTATTATCTTACTTATTACCAAAATTAATTTTTTCCTCTATAATACCTGTAGTCCGGTGACGCTGTAAAGGCCTTGCTAGACCAATAGCGTAGTCAGTTCGGAAAATAAAAAACCTCTATAATACCGTTGATCAATTTTAATAATGTTTTGTGAACTCTCCAAAGTACGAACTACAAATACCATATCGTATTCCTTCATTCGCTATTCTGTAGTCGTAGAACCTATCAATTATGCAAGCGTCACCGCCACACTTATTTCTACTGTACTTATTTTGCTTGAGCGTGGGCGTATTTTGTAGGTGGTAGAGCCACGCTGCAACTATTACTGATTTCAGCATAAATGGGTCGGCTTTCTCCCGGTATTACCACCCTCTTACACAAAACCGTCGTGAAATAACGGTGCTTGCCTTGTTGCGTTTCGTTCAGTAAGTGAGAGCGCCGGAAGACGGTATGTCTCATATTGAATATTATATCAAGGGTCGGGACCAACCAGTGTGTACGCTGTGTCTGGAAAAGGATAGCAAGCCGGCACCACAACCACGACTGCCGATAGACTTCATATCTTTCGATGGTACCCACTGTATTATTGCTGTGTAATTTGTATTGTTAATTTTATTTTATTTTTATTTTATTTTATTCATTTTAGGAAGATTTACAGCTAGATAACAACTTTTCTTTACATTGTAAAATAACGGTAAAAAGTGGGGTAGGGTGTTGGATAACATTATAAGGGAAAAAGTAGCCACAAGTCATTTTAGCCGATTGACGTGTGTCCGAAGAAAGATGACTATTTAGGTAAAACAATATCTACATATCCAGCCGTCACTCGCCGAAAAATTGCTTCGCCATCAAACATCATATCGTCGTGCTGTTGGTACAGAACAAATCGATATCAAGCGTGGTGGAGAGTTTATTGAATTTTTCGGGTGTACGCAAAAAAAAGGAATTACGTCGATAGTTACTATTAGCTGACGCTCTGCTGAGAAGAGGTCGCCCTCTAAGATTCAGCTGGTTGGTGCGCAGAGAGATTTTAGCTAATAGCTCTGGGTTTTCAACCGCACCATTAGCTATATTTATTAAATAGGTTACATCGTTAATATTCCTCCTTATTTCTAAAGGTAAGAAATGATAATGTTTGCATCTATCATAGTAATCTATTGAATAATATTTAGCTTTATAGTCAAGATATCGAAAGAATCTCTTTTGTATGTTTTCAATTCTATTAATATAAACGTTATATTGTGGGTTCCAAACCTGAGACGCATACTCAAGGTTACTACGTACGAATGAACAATATAGAATTTTTATGGCTTTTAGGTTATTAAATTTAGCGGCAGTTCTCATTATAAATCCCATAGCTTTATTAGATTTATTGATAATATTATCAATATGTTGATCAAACAGTAGTAATATGTATAGTATGTATAGTGACATATCATAGTGAATTATGTTAGATTTATCGGATTTCGAGATCAGGCAATATATATCCAGCAGCCGAGAGCCTTGTAAGCGAGCAAGACATCGACTTAATTGTCAACTTTAGGTTGCGTTTCCCATTTAACTTCTTGTTACGATTTCATTAGATACGATAGAATATGTCGACTTTTGTATTCTTTATATAAAGATAGTAAAATATACATATATAAGCCGTTAAAATATATAAGCGTATCAAAATCAGTTGCGTAGTTTACAAGAAAATACAAACATACGGACACGAAAAGCTACTTTCTTTTATCATACTTATATACATATGATATGCTAGATAGAGTTTCCCAGTGAGAATCAAAAGCAACGGTACCGACGCGCAACAATGTTTTAGAATTTTCATGGTACCTACTGTTTTCATTGAAATGATAGAAATGTAAGGGCTCGTGCTAGATGTCTAAACAACTGGGTAGATTATCGCGCTATAAATGAACAATTAATATATGCATATTACCTTAGATAGTACGCTTATAACATGTTATGAACGTTAATCGACCATACGATGTACTAGTTTTTTCCAAACTCGTTAAGATTGCGACGCGACGAAGTAAATACATTCATTTGCTATTACAATTGCAATTGCCTTTTAGAAAACACCTTGGAAAATTCACTCTATGTAACCTATCTGATAGATCAAGAAATTATAATTTACGTTAATGATCAACTAACTTATTACGATTAGCGTCGCGCGGCGCTCCGCTCCCACATCTGTCTCCCTACTGCTTTGTGTACACAACAAAGTAATACATCTGTGCAAACCTTTGAACATCTGCTCTAGAATTGCTTTAGCTTTAATTAGCAGGTATATTTGTGAAAATCTGCAAATTTTATGACTTCCATCTTCTTTCTCGAAGAAAGATTCACCTAACAAACGTTTTGAGGGTCTTGGAAAGCATACAAAATTTCAAGGCATTCAGCAGACGTTGAAACGTGTGTCTTGTTCTAAAAACAAAAAGATGCTTAAAAGGGTTTTGACTTAGAAAGATTTCTAACTATTCTATCTAATTTTCAGTTACAGAGATGAAATAATTAAAAGTTCTTATCGTAGAAGTAATGATTGTAGAAAAAACACTTACTTAATATGTAGATAGTAAACATATATGTCAGAGATTGCCTTCAATTGTGTTCAAATAGCCTGATGTCCGAGATATATGTCAGGGATAGCCTAATGAAATGGATATCACCATTAGCATTTACGGGTCTCGTGGGCGTTTGCAAGGCATAATGCGAGCACAAAACAAAATATTCACTGTCATTTTTAATTTAATCATTCTTTCAAAAAATGAAAATAAACAAACGAAGAGTTATTAAACTATTTAAATTTTAACACGTTAATCAGTCAGATGTTCGAGCCGCGGATTCGGGACACTGATCTAACTTCACCCCCATAACACTCCTGGTCCACCTCGAGCAGTTAACTCTGAATCAACTATCTGAATGAGTAACTTTCAAACTACAACTATCGCTATTTTTTATAACAAAGGAATGTAAAATCCAATTGCATCAAGTGAACGTATAGACGGCGCCTAGACCCTGCTTGGTTGAAGTTTCCTCTCCTCCGATTGGTAGTCTGATACAACACGCGATATAATACTAATTTAACACGCGATACAAAATTACGATGTTAAAATAACTATAATTAAATAAATCAAATTAAATGACTATTTAACAAGGTGTACTTTTAACATCACAAAAGTATTCCAAATATAACTAATACTAGCTGTTACCCGCGGCTTCGCACGCGTTTTTTTTAAATATATTAAATAAATTTAAAATTGTGATTACACATCTAGTGTAAATTACAATAATACTATTTCAAAAATATTTGTATCCCACGCACATCATCTACTGTAACAGGTAACTTGTATATTATGTATGTGAATACTAATAGTGTATCGAATGGGATGGAATTATGATCAGCCACATAACAGGAATTTTAAACTATATATCACCCTCAGTGCTTACACTATATAAGAAAATAATGAAAATATGAAGCTACACATTATCGAACAATCTATACTATAATAAAACTGTAACAAGTCGAAATCTGTACATTAAATATTTTTTGAAAATTTTAATCAGGATAGGCTATGTTATCGATATAGAAGCCAAAAATAATCTTTTTACAATTTTTGTCTGTCTGTCTGTCTGTCTGTCTGTCCCTATGCACACGCATCACTCTGAAACTACTGAACCAATCTTGACGAAACTTGACATAGTGATAGCTAATATTACGAGATTACATCAAATATACTTTTTGTCTCATAAAACGCCAAAGGTTCTCCAGGATAAAGGATTAAAGTCTAGAATATAAACCCGAATTACTCTGAAAGTACTGAACCAATTTTAACGAAATTTGACACAGTGATAACTAATATTAGAAGACTACATCCAGGATACTCTTTGTCCCATAAAACGCAAAGAGTTCTCCAGAATAACGGACGAAAGTAAAAAAATTGTAGTTCATGAAATTCTTAATGGATTTTGGTAATTTTCCTTTGTGCTATTTACAGCAGACAGATAAGTTAAAAATTCAAGCTATATAGGCTACATAAAAAAAAAACAAATAACCAAAAAGAATGACGGGGTTCGAACCGTCTCCCCGTCGGTCATGAGAATAGTATAGAGTCGCCAACTTTACCTCTAGGCTACGATTACATAATAATTTTGTTCAAAAATTTCAACTGCTTCGAAAACGTCCACAAAATTGTTAATAACTAATTTATACTATTAAAATTGTAACAAGTCGAAATCTGTACATTAAATATTTTTTGGAAATTTTAATCAAGGTAGACTATGTTATCCATATAGAAGCAAAAATTAACACAGTGACAACTGATATTACAAGGCTACATCCAGGATACTTTTTGTCCCATAAAACGCAAGGGTTTCAAATTTAGAATAGCTGGTTAATACTGTGAAAATTGGTCGATGATAACTGAAGTATGTTATAAAAGTATTAGATATAGCATTATCAAGATATATGTCATAGTGTGATTTTACTTTCTTTGTAGAAGGGTGCATACTTTCAGTTCCGAAATTATCGCTGTCCGACATATTTTCAATTAAAACACTGGTTACATTCACAACTGCGAACGGTGTTTCATAATTTATAAATAGCGTTAAAAATGCGTAGTTTAACGTCAGTCAATTGTCAATTGTCTAATTAAATAGTAACAAAGAAATCAGTGAAAGGTGCAAGCACGGTGTGTTTGGCGGTATGTCAAAGGGCGCAAGGTCTTCTGTGCATGCCGTGTAATACTGGTACGACGAGTGTTCGACAAAGCAATTTGAATGTTATGTTTATACAGATAGAGTTGCAGATGTTTTTGAATACTTCGTAAATAGTGCAAAGTTCGTATTATAACCTGTAGCTTCGGAAATGTAACGTCACAAAAAACCATAATCTTCATCATCATCATCATTGGCAGCTCTTCTCGACCTAATGCAGAAAATAAGCCTCCTCTCTTTTAAAAATAAAAACATGTAATTGAAATCTATCTAGGTCAGACTTTGGCCAGTGTATATGTATATTAGTAAGATTAAAAAAACCAATTCCGTAATATTATAAAAATATTATATTACACCTAATTTAAAAATATAAAAAATACATATACCTATACATTAACAAAATTACTGAAGATTAATTTGACCCGTAAAAAGCTAACATCACGCAATATCTCCAGGCGGTCACCCATCCAAGCACTGACCACGCCCGACATTGCTTAACTTTGGTGAGATCGGACATGAACCGGTAGACGTTGACGACAAAACATTTCTATCCACGCGTCTCTCTGCCATTATTGTGATGTTACATAATATTAAATATAAACAATTTGAATCTTACAATTATACCAGTAGGGTTGTGAAGGTTTTTGAGTAGGTATTTCGTTAATAGTACAAAGATTACGTTTTGTGTGCCCGCGTATTTCGTTTAGATTGACATTTTAAAACTCGCAATATCTTTTGAATGTAATGGCCGATTTTAATAATTCAAAAAGTTATCTACAGGTACTGAAACATTCTTACTTTAAAAATAATTTATTTGGATATGGATTAATATATAGACATGAATAACATAGTCTTTTACGCATGGTATAGTTTTTATTAAGATTTATTTCAAAAATGTAGTTATAGTGACATAATCACAATAGGTAGACATATGTTCTTTAATATTGTAGAACATATTTTTGTTCTATCATTCATAGTTATCGGGGCGCATGCGATGAAATACATTTTATGCCAAATTTTTTTCATACCTTTGATTACATTATTGAAATTTTAGTAGAAATCCCAATTTTTTTCTAAAAAATAAATATAGCCTATGTTACTAAAAATTTTTTTCGAAATGTCAACGCTATTGACCCAGCAAGGTCTTAACAGCTTCACCGGACTACTAAGGCGAGCGCTTAAGGCGCTCATCCGATTTTATTTTGGCAACCAGCTCAAGGGTGCACGGCACACCTCGGCTTGGCTGTTGCCTGTTGCATACAATATCGCGACCTATCTTAGCTAACCTAGCTAACTATTTATATATGTATGAGTTGTTGAAACGTATATGTGTACCAAGCATACACGCCTCAACAACTCCTCCATATATATGTTATTGGAAAATTGAGAGTTTTTCAGTTCGATAAGGGGAATAAGTATACCCTTCCACTTTCATGTGTAAGCGTGTAGCGTGCACGTGTGTGGGGGTGATCGTGTAGTGTTGTAGCAGTGATGTATATTTGTGTGTCACCGTATCGCGCAAGCAACGCACTCAAGGGCTCCCTACCGAGGGATCGAACCTAGGCTTCAGCCACTGCCGTGGGAGGCCTAATCCGGTATGTTACTAAGGGATAATGTAGCATTCTAATGGTAAACGAATTATCGAAATCCGTCCAGTAGTTTGAGTTTATTCGTAATTAACATACAAAAATACTACGATTCCTCTTTATTATAATAGTTTAGAAAAATAATTTGAATCTTATGCTTTACTGATAGGGTCGTTAATAGTGCGAAGCTTGTGTGTAATCACCACGAACGTCGCCATGGCCGATTTAAGTTTAGGGTGCGCCTATAGATGTTTTACATAAAAAATCACATATAATCTGGGTATACGTTTGAGTGAGACCGGGGATAGTTAGGATTCACAATTGGAAACGGTAGTTGTGGCTGCAATCGCGTGTCAGTTTTATTCAATTTTATCGCTTTTAAAAATACAATTGAAACCAGTGATAACCAATTTGGTGCAGACGAAGTTGCACGGGTCAGCTAGTATTAAATAAAACAACTAATTAGTTACTTATTTGCCCGTAAAATTCCCGTTCAAATATTACTTGTAGTCCGGTGAAGCTGTTAAGCGTAGTCATTTCTAAGAAGAAAAAAACATTCAAATAGGTACAGTCGTTTCGGAGATTACCCGGAACAAATAAAAAAAACAGACATATCGACAGAGTTAAAAAAAAAATTCATGTTTGTAGCATCACAGATTTTATTCACCAAAAATAATTTATTTTAATATAAATTACACTCACTTTACTTTTATAATACGTAATATATCACAAATAAAAAAATGGCAACAAAACTAATGTAGAATAGTGTTTTTTAAGAGTGTTTGGCGGGATTTCAGTCTGTCAGGTAGTGGATTTTATATTTTTTTCATAATATTGTGTTACATGATTCTATATCGTGTAGAAATTGGTTGCGTATTATATAATATCGTTCGTTTATTTTGCATAAGTGAAATGAATGAAAAATAAAACCATGAAGCATTAATTCTATGGTCTTGAAGATTAAGAAGATAAAAAATTACGTTATATTATGTAGAGGATTCGGCGCTTATACCTTTACATTAAGTTGGACATAGAAGAAAACTAACTATATTGACAACTTCAGAATTGGCTGTATGGATTAATTCCTTCGACTGTATTATTGGACGAATATTATTACTACTAAACTTTCTGAATAACAACACAAAATAAACTTAAGAAATGTTTGCGATATAAACGTAACACGTATAATTAAAAATCGAAAACAAAACTAACGTAGAATAAACTTTTTGAATAGGAATACAAAATGAACCTTGAAAATATTTTTAATAGATTGTTATCGCGTTACCATGGCAACACGTATAATACTGACATTAACACGCAGCGGAAGCTTTCAAAGTAGCCCGATTTTGAGACATTCTTCATTAGTGCTCAGCTCCTTTTGGTTTTAACGTGATGATATGTAGCCTATAGCCATCCTCGATAAATGAGCTATCTAATACTAAAAGAACTTTTAAATCGGATCTGTAGTTCTTGAGATCATAGCGTTCAACCAAACAAACAAACAAACTCTTCAGCTTTATATATTAGTATAGATTAACAAGTAGTTCGCTTCCGGCGAACATATTAAGATGCCTCAGCAATGCTTTTATTTATTTATTTATTTATTTTAGGGTCGTCAACATGACAATACACTAGTAAATATACAAAAGTAGGACTATTATGAATCATTATAAATGTAGTCATATTTATAGACAACCACGGCATGCTCCAACACTTAAATAAATATTCATAAAGTAAATATTAAACTATTTTACATATTTAAAAATTAAACATAACAATACAAAAACAAAGAAATTGAGAAAGAAAAAGTAATAAAATACTGCAATTAATTGATACTCTTAAATCATACTATAAAACATTAGGAATATAACAAATTAACAGAAAGAGAGAGAGTGGAAAAAAATAAAAAGAAATACTGAACCAATTAAAGCTATATTTTGTGAATAGACTGATATGCTTCTATCGCTGTTTTAAAATGATTTCGTTTAGAAGAGAAAATGTCGCACGTTTTATGGAATGAGTTATATGATCTAGATATTCTGTTGACTGGAGAGTAAAAGCCTAAATTAGTACGTGAATGAGAAATGTAAAATGGGACATATTTATTAGATCTTGGAAGCTTAACAGGAATATTAAATTTAAAGTGATTAGTAATTTGTGGACAATCAATTTTGTCATGAAAAATATCAAATAAAATCATGAGTTCTAATATTACTCTTCTATTATATAAGGAGGATAGTTTGAAGTGATTAAGTCGGTCATTATATTTTGTAATCTTATTGAATACATTGCTATTGTAACAGAGATGCCATAAAAATCTTTTCTGTACTCGTTCTATGTTTTTTATATATATATATTTTTTTTTTTTATCGAACACAATACAATAAAGTAACATCAAATGGTAGTCCGGTGAAGCTGTGAAGGCCTAGTAAGGCCGACAGCGTAGTCAGTTCGAAAAAAAAGTAACATCAAATAAATATTCTTTTACACTTTTCACAATATTAACATTACAGTAACTTAGATTGTATTAAATTACGACTTATCAAACTTTTCGTTATAACTAACCGATATCTTCAGCTATATAACCAAGAATGACTCAGTAGTCTGACTACTTCCTCCGGACATATATATATTTTGTTGACAATATTCTCAAAATCCACAGGTTATTTATTTTTCGTTCGTGCTATAAATGTTAGTAATTTAAAATCATACAGTTATATAAGTAAGACAATTAAGTAATAATGATATATGTTCAAGAAGCAGAGGTCAAATATATTTAACTCTAGTTATAAAAGCAGATATTTATTGTATATGTTGTAGCTTGACGAAAACTTTGGAGTAAAATAGAGGAATTGGAGCTAGACTGGAATGAAACAATCATATCTATCGATTTTAAGAAGCGTTCCACTTATTCAGGTTCTACAGTCATGACATAGAGGCCAAATCTATCTTATCTCGTCTTATGGCCATTTACGTTCCCAATTTTGTTTCTCACTAGTTTGTGAAAACTACATTAAAAAAAGCATTTATTATAGTAGAAGTATAGTAATGATTTTATTTGAACAAAATACACTACGATACAAAAGGTTTATTTGGTGGCATACAGTATTGCTACACATCTATTTATCCTAGTTCCTGAACTACGCTAAGCCTATATAAGCCTCAGACGCTAATCTCTTCTACGTGTACCTGTTATAATTATTATTATAAGTAACATTTTTTCCCTACAAAACCATTCCATTCTGTTAACTTCGTACTAGAATGCGCTACAACGAATCAACTTTTACACCTTTCAACCGATTGGTGCGCATAGTTATTGGATCATGAAAGAATAATCAAAAACACGATATGCCTAGTACATATCTAAGAATAGACGGTGCAGTCGTCCCGTTTCATTGTCGGGTAATTTATTGTTTTCGGGATTTCTGTAATTTACTTCCACTATCTGTTTCATGTCGCGAGTTATGCTTCATACAGAGTGCTTGCAGACCTTCTCAGCATTGTGATATGTTTGTTTGTTTTGTGACTCAAATATCGTGTTGAATGGTATTATTTACCGTTAAAGGGATACGATGTATTTTAAAATAATCACCCGCTAGCTTGCTATATTCTTAAGCAATTAGTAAGCAAATATATAATACCTACATGTTTGCATGAGCCGGCGTTTAAATACCTTTGTTTGATGGGTCGGCCGCGGACGGGAACAGTTTATTCTGATGAGAAGGGTATCAGGGAAGCAGTGAAGGGGTTGATAGTGGGTAGAGGGTAGTGACACCCTCTCGAGGGCTCGCTCGCTGTCACCTCGCAATACCGCTATATCGCTGCACTAATGTTTTATATTTACGGAACGAAGAGGAAATAATCCCCTGTTGTAATAGACTTTAATGTTCCTGGAGAAAGCAGTGCAGGATGCGCATTGCGGGAAGTGGGCGAGGGGTGGTGGGGAGAGCTGTTATAGATGGCGCATTCCTCATTAAATGCTTACGTTACAAATTGAAATTTTTCAAAAACTTCGACTTCTTATTACCGTACTCTTCATAGAATAAGTACATATTGATATTATTATTGCACTTAATTTATTCCTTTTTAGTTTTTATAAACGTGGGATACAATAGACGTGAATATTTACTATAAGGTGAAGTGAACAAATAACAGAAAAGTCGTTTCTTTTAAAGATGCTCTTTCAAAAACAGCGTCTCGAATCTACGTCTAATCACTTAAATATACAATTTATAAGAACCCTCTAACAACAGTAAGTAAATTGATGGATCGAAAAGCTGTTGGTGGTTGTTTTTAATTACATGATATGTTTAGTCGAGTAGCAATGTACACTTAGAACCATACATAGAGAACATAGAACATCGAACGAGGTATTTATTTATTTAAACGGTGTTATAGACATCATGAGCGAGTAATAAAATAATCATAATACGTTTAGAACAAACACAGTGCAGCTTCTCATAATGAAATACTTGATAAAATAGTAGTCCGGTGAAGCTGTTAAGACCTTGCTGGGTCAATAGCGTAAACATTTCAAAAAAAAAAAAAAAACTTTATAAGCAGCTCCATGAATACGTGTTATATGTGTGTGCATTTGTAAATACAAGAGAATAAAACCATAAATCACGTTAAAATTGAGTCCAATCTAATTTTGAAAGCTCACAGTTCATCTATTCCGGAAACGCATCATGCATCTGCTTTTAACAATATCTACATTTTAAACAATATAAACAATGCATAATAATGTCACTACTGTCTTTTTATCTGTGGAATCTGAAAAGTTATTCGAGCGCCCTGTCATCTGTATCAGAAATTTTGTTGATAATAACTGTAGAAGAGAAAGGAATTCTCAGAATGATTACACTAGCTACATTTCAGCGGGTGTCAACAAGTGCTGAGTGTATGTCGATGTCGCGTGGAGAGCAAGACTCGGCACAGCTGCATCTATCTCCAGCAGATAAATATCGGTCATCCTCCTGCAGAGACATTCCACGTGAGTGTCGGTGTGAGGGCGCGGCGAGACATCGGAGTGCCGGTGGGCGTGTCCCCGCCTCGTTCCGCCCACACGACACGCACACTCACTACACACTCGGCACACCGCCACACGCAACCATCACTACTTATTAATAGCAATAACAATTCCTAGCAACTTATTCAAGTATTTTAATGAAATGCGCAGAGTTGTGTCACCGCGGGGTGTCCACCACCACTCGTCAACGAATTCGTATTAAATTATATTATCCACATTCTATTTGAAAATATTTTCATACGGACTAAATATTTCATAATAAAACTATTTTAATTACTATTTTAGAATCTCTAATTAGTAGAATAATACTATGTAATTACTAACATTCATTATGAGTAATACAAAAATAACTATTTGTTGGGGAATGTATAAGTTTAATTAACATAGAATTGTAACTCTACTATTCAAATCCACAAACTTCGTCTCACGTCGGCAACCGTCGCGCCTCTGCAGCTCTGTTGTATCGGCTACGGCGTAGTATTTCCAGCCATCGTAGCACATCGTAGCCGCCCTGTAGCAATGCGTAGCCAACACCGAATACCGTAACCATCTAATAGACAAACAAGGTCGCAAGAAAAAAGTTGTGTTACTTCATTGTTCATTTGTTTGTCGTCTAATAGGCCGGTGAAGCTGTGACGGCCAGTAAGGCTAATAGCGTAGTAAGTTCGAAAAAAAAAGTTTGTCGTCTACAAAGTAACACTTTTGATTTGAAATATCTATAGGCACACCCTAAGCCTCATTTTGGCTTGGCGACGTGTGGCGACACAAAACAAAAACATTTGCAACCCTGGCTTTATAAACATAAGATTCAAATTGTTTTATTTAATATTCTGTGACGTCACACACACGCGAGAGAGACCCGTAGATAGAAATGTTTAGTCATCAACGTCTATACCATGTTGATAACACTAGTTCTCGTTCAATCACCGCAGTTAAATAATGCAGGGCGCGGTCGGTACTTGGATGGGTGACCGTTGTAGTCCGGTGAAGCTGTAAAGGCCAAAAAATTAATCCCAAAAGCGTAGTCAGCTCGAGAAAAAAAAAAGGATGGGTGACTCCCTGGCAAAACCGCGTGGCATTGGCTTTTTGTTGCTCAAATTAATCTTCAGTAGTATTTTAAATAACGATATTTTTGAATACTGTGGAACTTGGTACAATATAATATTTTTATAATATCATGGAATAAATCTTTTTTTTATATTTTAAAATCTTATAAATAAGCATAAACTGATCGAAGTCTGTCCTATGTACACCCAAAAAACATGTTTTGTATAAGTTATATGTATAAGTTATATATACAGGAATCAACTATAGCATAATGAACAGATAAAACATTATTTTTTCCATACCACAGTTTGTTCCATAAAATAATGACTATTTTATTGCATAAATATCAATTTTTATTAAATACAAAAATTGTAAATTGTAGTAGAACGAGTGGCAGACAAACCAGTTTGAATTTTATACTCAGACAGATAGGGTTGTAAATGTTTTTGAGTTATTACGTCAACAGTGCAAAGTTCGTGTATTAACATCTAGATTTGGAAATATACCAAATGAAACGTAACGAAATTTAGGACCCTACGGCTCCCTTAACGAGTGATGTTATTTATGGATAGTCTCTAAAGGAGTTGAAAGTACTTGCAATATTAAATCTTAACGTCAATAAAATAATTTAGATATAGCAAACAAATGTTCCGATGCTTACTGGCAACGTATTCGTACATAACATTGATGTTCCAAATCTGCCAGGCGTCCCGTGATGGCTCAATTTTTTGTAATAGTATTTCAATATCATAAAGAAGATAAAAAGTCCACAATTCAAGAACAAAAGCGACCAGCGATCGGAGTTGCCTGCAAGTCGTTGCTATTATACTAGTTTGCAAACGTTTTTTAGCTGCTGAAAAACTACCTGAACACAACAAACATCACACCAAAAGAGAGTAGTGTACATTTATAGTGGTGATTTACACAGACGCATATCTCTACCATCTCGCTTGGTCACTGATCTCGAAATGCAAAACATCTAAACATGCTACAGTGGTACATATCACATCTAACGTAGGTATAGAGTTATCATAATCTAGTCGGATTAAGCTGTCGTGTCCTACCTACCAGAAAATATATCAGGTAATTTAATCAAATCTCACACGCGTATGTAATGGCAAACGGTTAGTTTGCTCTCGATCATAAACGGAGTTCAACGAAGGGATGTTGAATGGAAGAAATAACACACACTTGATAAGGTAATTAAGAGCGACGAATATTCTACTGAGTTTATTGTACCGGATCCTTATAATATGGGTGCGAGAAGTCTTGTGTGTGTCCGCCTATACCTACTGTCACATGAGTCATCCGGGCAAATATAAACATAACTATTTTCCGCTTATCTCCGCAATAATTAAAGAAATACCTACATTTATTTACCACTAGCTGACCTGTGCAACTTCGTCTGCACAAAATCGATTATTACCTGTTTTAATTGTATTGTTATCCGCAAAAATCTTAATAAAACTGAAACGCGATCGCAGCGACATCTACCGTTTTTAATTGTAAATCCGAACTATACAGGGACTCACTCAAATATAGTTGGTATATGAGAAATTTTCTAAAATAAACCTAAACCCATTCGCAGCATCGCCTACCGGGTTCAATTAAGATAAATACTACCCTACATAGATTGCCGATAAATGTCTTCCCAGTATTGGCGATAAATTAATATTTGTCAATTTAAATTACATTCCTTGTGATTAACTATTGAATATAATTTTCTAAAATAAACATTATCTATAACACTGAGGGATAATATACCTTTCTAACATTGAAAAAAATTCAAAATCGGATCGGTGGTACCAGGGATTTCCTGAATACAAAACGATAAAAATATGAAGTATAACTTAAATGTTTAGCTAATCTGTCTATATATATATCACAAAGAAAATTCACCAAAGTCCGTCAAGAATTTCATTGAATACAAATTTTAGTCTTTCATCCGTTACCCTAGAGAACCTCTTGTGTTTTATGGGACAGAAAGTATCCTCAATGTAATCTTGTAGTATTAGTTACCACTGTGTCAATTTTGTCGAAATTGGTTCAGTACTTTCAGAGTGGTACGTGTTCACAGAGACAGACAGTCAGACAAAAATGGTAAATAGACTATTTTTGACCTCTATATCGATAACATAGTTCACCTCGATTATAATTATCAACAAATATTTAATGTTTTAAAGTTTTGACCTAATTACAGTTTTATTATAGTTATAAGGCACTACTTTGAAATAGAATTTTACGGAACTGGAATAAAACTAATGCGTTGCTCTGGAAAAAAATAAACGACATTTAAAGTTTATTATTCCACTATTTGTCGCTTTTAGCTTAATGTAAATTTTATAATGATAACCACAATCATCGTTTTCTGTCAAATTTCAACATGACAACATTTGCCATGGAGCTATTATTATGTTAAAACGCCATCTAAAAATACCTATCCTGATACCTGATCGCTGTTTTGATGACCAACAGCTGTAAAAAAATTGGTACTATATTTAAATACTATAGTTTTCTTACAGAGTAATAAATAATAGAAAATAAGATATTCTTTACAATTGTTGTAGTTTGAAAATGAATCAATGAAAATAAAATGGTTCATAATAAAAGACAAACACATACGTTAATACAATTTAGCCGTTGGATTTATACTTCTAACTAATTCAGCTGATAGATAATTTTGCCATGTAACGTCAGTTCGTCTTGGCGCAATCGTCCGTTTATTCGTATGAGAAGGATCTTGATTCCGCTATCGTGAGTGCGTCGCGACCCGCCGAGGGCACTCAATTCATAATGAACTTACCGACCGCGAACTCCTTCGCGACCTTATCGCCGCAGTCTCCTCTAGACGCGCGCGACAAAGGCCTACTAAAGGCCTGATTCCTAGCTCCAGCTCGGAGACCGGCTCCGAGATGGAGTTAGACGTGACGGTGTCCGCCGAGCCGACCGCGACCGAGTCCGCAATTCCCGCGCCTTCTGCGCAAACAGATAAGGACGGCTATACGACCGTCTCATACAATAGGCGTCGTCTGGCTAGCCCGACGGAATCGGCTTTCGTAGGCCCGGCGAAAGTCGTGAATTTAGGTGGCGCTCGTGTGCAAGCCCCGGCTATACCGTGTAGCAAACCGCGGACGAAAGGACCTAGCTCCGTCCCGCTCACTCCTTCTCAACCTGCGGGTTCCGCAGGTAGGAAGCCGCGCCCCCCGCCTCCAGTCCCGATTCAGGACAAGTCCCAATGGGCTATGATTTCAAACAGGTTAAAGACCCTTAAGGTAAATTACACGTCCGCCCTGAGTACACCGGCGGACATTCGCGTAAAATGCCCCACGTCCGAAGACCATCGCGCTTTGTTTCGATTCCTTACGGAATCAAAATTAGCATGTTTCACGTTCGCTCTCGAGGAGGAGCGCCTCCTCCGTGTCGTGCTTCGCCGTGTCCCAGCCGAAATCTCGGTCGAGGACATCACCCTCTCCATTCAGGAGAAGAAATTTCCCGTGCGTGAGGTACACCGCATGTACCACCCACGCACCCGCGCTCCCTACAATATGGTGCTTGTTCTCCTCGACCGGTCGCAGGAGGGCAAGGCCATCTTTTCGCTCACATCTGTGTGCGACCTCAACGGCGTCACCATTGAGCCCCCACGTAAGACCCATATTCCGTTGCAGTGCCATAAGTGCCAGTGTTATGGGCACTCGGCAAAGAACTGCCATCTTCGCCCCGGGTGCGTCAAGTGCCTGGGAGATCACGCCACGAAGGAGTGCGCGCGCACTTCTGGCACTCCCGATCCTCCCAGCTGTGTGATCTGCGGTAACGCGGGTCACCCCGCGAATTATCGCGGCTGTCCCCGCGCGCCGCTCACACAGCATCCCCGTCAGGCCAGACAGGCGCCAGGGCGCCTGTAGCCGCCGCCCGCTCTCCGCCTCCACCTCTCATGTCCGTGGAGGCCTTCCCGGTCCTGCCGAGCGCCTCCCATGCCCCGGTAGCGCCCGCGCCCACGACCTCACCGCGCTCGCCACCCTCTGTGCCACGCGCGGCTCAACCCGGGCGGGTCCCTATGGCCCCCTGTGCCCCCCGATCTCAGCCTCAGGTTTCTTCTAAGCCTCAGGCACCGCCGCCACAGGCGGCTTATGCTTCCTCATCCTCTCTCTCCAGTAAGTTTGACTGAATGAAACATCTACTCCGCGATCACGACATGAAGGAAGTCCTCGCCTTCCACGCCATAGTAGAGGTCGAGGAGGAGCTAGGTCTTCTCACCGCACTTGCGCGCTTCTCGGCTATCGGAGCCACTATTCTGCGCCTCGCTCGGTCACCCTCTTTTAAATAAGTTGTAAAATTCACGGGTCTTAATAAAGTAAAACCACGCGGTCTATGTCTCTCGTTTTTCAATGCGAGATCTCTTCGGACACAGCGCGATCTAGTAGCTGACTTTTTGCGCGATAGACAGATTGACGTTTTCCTCATCCAGAAAACGATGTTATAGCCGAGTATGCGTAATCCGAGAATCGCGAATTACTGTATAGTCAGGAACGACCGTGTCACCCGCGGGGGCGGCACGTTAATCTATTTTAGGCGTTCGTTGTACTGCATGCCGTTAGATCCGCCCGCGCTAACCAATATGGAAGTGTCAGTGTGTAAATTAGGTATGACCGGTCACTCGAATATTATTTTAGTTTCCGCGTATTTGCCACCGAACAAAGAATTGCTAAGATCCGATTTGCATGCGCTACTTAATTTAGGAGATTCAGTTATTATAGCGGGGACCTCAATAGTGGGAACGTTATCTGGAATAGTCCATGTACCTCTCGTAACGGGAGGATACTCGACGAACTAGGTAGAGTTCTCGCGTTTGACGTCATAGCCCCTTCGGAACCCACGCACTATCAGATCATCACCCGGTTATTTTACAGTTAGGACACTATTCAGACTTCACCCCGCCGTCGGTTAGGGTGGCTGATTACGCGAAACTCGTTCAATATTTTAAAGAAAATCCGTCGTCTGGTAGTTTAGACAGGATTCCGGACGTGTTAGTGTCTAATGCCGACGCGGATTCGGCCATCGATTCCCTGGTTGATTATCTCCAGACCGCCGTCAGGGTGACCTCGAAAGAGGTACAAGCGGCGAACGATCGCCGTTTTATACTCCCTGACGACGTGAGAGCATTGATCACGGAAAAGAACGCCGCGACTCGAGCTTACGACGCTTACCCGACTGTAGAAAATCGCGATCGTTTACGTTTGTTACGAAAAACAGTCAAGTCTCGTATTTCTGAGATCCGGGGCGACAGGTGGGACAGACTCCTGGAGGGTCTCCAGCCGTCTCACCTGTCGTACTGGACTCTAGCGCGAACTCTCAAATCAGATATGGTCACTCCAATGCCTCCTCTCGACAGAGGCCCCGGGTTGCCTCCCGCGTTCGATAGCATAGATAAAGCGGAATGCCTTGCCGCAAGCTTAGAGAAACAGTGTTCGCCAAACACTGATAACACTGACCC
>JACEII010000497.1:0-22093 GCA_014332785.1 Antheraea mylitta
TAAACTGATATGTCTTTGTCTATTTGTATAAAGATTTATAATTTTAACATCTATACTAATATATAAAGCTGAAGAGTTTGTTTGTTTGTTTGTTTGTTTGTTTGGGTGAACGCTATGATCTCAAGAACTACAGATCCGATTTAAAAGTTTCATTTAGTGTTAGATAGCTCATTTATCGAGGATGGCTATAGGCTACATATCATCACGTTAAAACCAAAAGGAGCTGAGCACTAATGAAGAATGTCTCAAAATCGGGCTACTTGGGAAGCTTCCGCTGCGTGTTAATGTCAGTATTATATGCGTTGCCATGGTAACGCGATAACATTCTATCGAAAATATTTTCATGGTTTATTTTGTGTTCCTATTCAAAAGGTTTATTCTACGTTACTTTTGTTTCCAATTTTTAATTATACGTGGTACGTTTATATCGGAAACATTTCTAATTTATATTTTGTGTTGCTATTCAAAATGTTTAGTAGTAATAATATTCGTCCAATAAGATAGTCGAAGGAATTAATCCATACTGCCAATTCTGAAGTTGTCAATATAGGTATTTTTCTTCTATGTCCAAGATAATGTTAAGGTATAAGAGCCAAATACTCTATATAATATTTCGTAAATTTTTATATTCTTAATTTTCAAGACCACAGAGTTCACGCTTCGTGGTATTATTTTTCTTTCATTTGACTTATGCAAAATAAACGAACCATATCACATAAAACGTCACAAATTTAACACAATATAGAGACAAATAACACAAGATTACTAATAAAATATAAATCCACTAGATGACAGAATAAAATTCCGCCAAAACCTCCTCAAAAAAATTATTTCTACTTTAGTTTTGTTCCCAATTCTTGATTTGTGATATACTACGTGTAATAAAAGTAAAGTGAGTGTATTTTATATTAGGAATATATGAGATGCTACAAATATCAACATTTTTTTTTAATTCTATCGATATGTCTGTTGTGTTTTTTTATTTGTTCCGGGTAATCTCCGAAACGGCTAGACCTATTTGAACGGGAATTTTACGGGCAAATAAGTAACTAATTGGCTGTTTTATTTTAAACTAGCGGGTTCAGCAAACGTTGCCCGCCCTGATAATAAGACAAACTATACCTATACCTTGGCCAAGAATCATTTTATATATTGTTACAAACGACATGAAGATGCGTTCTGTAGTTTTTGATCTTATCGCGAACATACATATATACAGACGTGGAATAGGACTTTGTTTTACACCATGTAGTGATAAACTGTTATCCGTGCATTCGTCGTTCGTGTGACGTGCGCTGTACTGGACTCCAAGAATAAATATATACATATGTATATGTATTTATGCCAAAAGGCAGCAAACAGGCTGATGGCCCACCTGATGGTAAGTGGTTACCATCGCCTATGAACAACTGCAACACTAAGGGCATCGCTGTTGTAATTGAAAGTCATATGTTTATATTTGATTTAAATTATAGCAAGGTATGATAATAACTTAATTATATCGACACTATGGACATATTATATTTATATAATAAAAGGTTTAACACATATTGTTCGATAATGTTTAGTTTAATATTTTCATTACTTTCTTATATAGTGTAAGTGAGCACTGAGGGTGATATATAACAGTTTAAAGTTCCAGTTATGTGGTTGATGATAAATCCTATTCCATTCGATTCACTATTAGTATTCGCATATATAATGTACACGTTACCTGTTACAGTAGATGATGTGCGTGTGATACTTACAGTTATTTTTGAAAGAGTATTATTGTAATTTACAATAGATGTGTGATCACAATTTTAAACATTTAATATATTTAAAAAATGCGTGCGAAGCCGCGGGTAACAGCTAGTCTACTATATGTGCAAATCTATAGGCAAAACAAAAATAAAACGTTTATCTGTTGTTAGAGTTAATCTCTAAACCGGCTGAATTAATTTGACGAGATTTTGACAAATGTAATATTTTTCAGAGTATAATTTCTACTACATATCATTATACTTTTTTCAATGATTTGAGCTTTATTAGAATAGCAATAATATAAAGGACTTCATTCCGAAAATTTACATAGTTTTATTGACTACATCCGGTAGCGTCGTTAACGCTACAACACATTCGAGGAGAATGCGGCCGGAACATTAACACTAGCGCCACCATATTAGAGATATATCAATTCTTTACATAAATAAGAATGATTACATAGCATTTATGTATTACTTTGACGATCAGCAATTTGATCGTTACTATTTATTATTTTTGTGTTACTGAATTATTTTGGGGAAATTTTAGAAAATAGCAATTAGCTTTGACACACTTTGACAGATAAAAGGTAAGATGTTGGCCTACACGTATTTTAATGTCTAAATTAAGGCGAAGCTTTGCCCGAATAATTAGTCACAATGCCTACAGAGTATTAATTGAATTCCCTGGGTTCTCTGACTGACTGAAATTAAAAGTTCACAATTTATCTAGTAAAAATTCTATGAAAAAGTAAGAGTGTCAGCAGCTTTTTTATGCAATCTGGGATTTTCTATAAGTTATTGGATTTGGATTTGGATTATAGGAGTTATTGAATTCAAATTAACCTGTAAATAACCTAGAAACCTAGTGTTGCCCATATAGGGTGTTGGATCTGATAACACAGAATTCGGTTTTGCGGTTGCGGTTATGTCGTCCACTAACCATGACGTTGGTCAAACATACTGTATATCACGCACAATTAAACGAATGAATTATTATACTACTGTATATTCATACATTACTAACATGCTATCATGGTGTTGCTAGTCTCCATGGATGGCAGTGATCACCTAACATTTGCCTCCTATGATATAAAAAAAGTATTTGTCAAATATTTTAATTGATGTGATTTTGTTTAATACATCGGAAGACTTTATATTTATATATTGATATAGAATAAAATATGATTATAATAGAGAAATTAGTGCGTTCACAGGTGCTCGGTTTAAATGCTCTCGTTATACTGCCTCGAATCTAAACTATTATAGTGCAAGACAGAGTCGACATGAAAGCTGAAACAGAGTTAGCCCGTACAGTCTTTGCAGAAATAAATTTCTGAATCTGTATATATAATAAGAATGCAAATCTAACGTTTCTGTACTTTTAAGATTTTTTTGTAAGAAAAATGTAAGTGTCTAGGAATCAGTAATAATTTCAACAATTCTTACCATTTTTAGAAATGTCTATATATCTATCTGTTAGTCTGTTTGTATGAATACGTATCACTGCTAAAGTGCCGTGGTCATGATAAAATCTTTTCAAGAAAATCATAAAACATATCTTCGATTTAATGTTTGTTTTATTAGAATCGGTTCAGTCTATCAAAAGTTATTGTAATTTTAATGACGACACGACTTAAGTACGACATTTACATGACTCTATTAGTCACTATTTTGTACATTAGGTTGCAGACGACGTGGCGGGCACAAGTAGATAAAAAATGAGACAATACATTCTGATGAGTCCATTACTAGTCACTATTTTGTTTATCAGGTTTCATGCAGACGAAGTCGCGGCCACAATTATTTCTAAATGATTGATCAACACTTAGTTTTGCATAAACGTCATCAGAAATACAGATAATGTTTCATGCAGAAAAAATGTACCTTTCCTATTGATTTTTTTTTTATCGAAATGAAAACGCTGTTGACCTGGAATGGTCTTCACAGCTTCACCGAACTATTGAGGAGAGCGCCAAAGGCACTCAGCCAATTTGGGATGCTTGGGCGACTAACTCAAGGGTGCACGGCACACCTCGGTATGGGTTGTCGCCTGTTTTGTGCAAAAATCGCAACCTATCTGAGATAATCTAAACTAAGCTACCTAGATATACGTATATGAATTATTGAAACATGCATGTGTACCAAGCATGCGTGCCTCAACCATTCCTATATGTATTTTGTGTCGGAAAAATTACACGTTTCCCGAGGAATCGATCAAATATACGTTAACGCGGGCGAAATAGCGAGCAAAAGCTAGATCCTTTATGAATCTGAAATCGGATTTAATAAATACAACTTTGAGCGACAGTACATTCAGTTTTCTCAAAGCGGGTACAAAATAGCAGAATAAACTTGTTATCGTAGTGACCATTTGCTCTCTTATAATAACACTGCAGGGAAGAGCTTGAGAAAGGTAAGCTATTCCTATTTATGAATCGATGGAAGAAATATAATAATATAAAAGTAAATTGGATCTCGAATAAATCCTCTGTTCATTATAAATTTAATGATTTTATAAAGTAATGGGTCCGGTGGACGTTATCCTGCTATTAATAAAATAACCTTGACAAATTGTACACCAAAACCTTCCTCATGAATCAATTTATTTACTGGTAACCGCATGAAAATCCGTTCAGTAGTTTTTGAGTTTATCGCCAACAGACAGACATACAGACAGACGTGGCAGAGGACTTTATAATATGTAGTGATGATTCATGAAGCGGCAATATTTTACTTTTATTCAGGTCATACGAGAAATGCATGTAAAATTCAGTAACTCTTCATTTCAAACTCAACGTAAATTTGATTTCAATTTCAAAGGTATTCATTCGCATGTAAATTGTAATATAATCTTTCCTAACAACACTGAATACAAATCAATAGCAAAGCCTACTCGTAGGTATGAAAACAATTAAAAAGGGGTATCAATCTTAATCGCTTCGTAACACAAGTACGCAATATTTTGTTTAAAATTTATTTATGTATTCTTTCTGTTTTTTATACTTTCTCTATTTACTTTTAGCTTATTTGATCTTTACTGAAATAAAGTTTTATAATGATTTTAATGTTACTATTAAATCATTAATATTATAAGCGAGAAAGTATGTAACGATCGCAATATGCTTGTTACTTTTTTTTACACACAAAAGCCACTTAATTAATTTTAATAAAACTTTGCGGTTAGACATTACAACTCTTGTAGGTGGTAGAGCCACGTCGAAGCTAAAACTGGTTTCAGCATGAATGGGTCGGCTCGCCCGGGATAGTACCACCCTCTCATAGAAACACCGACGTGAACTAACAATCCTTGCATTGTTGCTTTTTGTTCGTTCAGTGAGAGCGTCGCAGGCTTACATCCCTTCTCCCCCCTCTTCCTCCTCCCTCCCCCTGCACCAAACACAGGCTGGCAACGCGTTGGCGACTCCTCTTGTGTTATGTCTTATGCTAGTGTCTATGGACGGCGGTGATCACTTAACATCAGGTGACCTACCTATTCATTTGCCGCCTATGATATAAAAATAAAAAAATACAATAATGCATAGGGTACATTATATAAAATATATTGTTGGCATTGGATAAAATATATCCATAAGTGTTTTTTTAATTTAGCCCGACAAAGTGACTGCACTATGCCTGATAATAAACATAGTACAAACCAAAAACAATGACAACCTCCGATACATTATCCATAGCCGGTCGCCGCTGTCAAGCTAGCCTGCGTAAATGTCTCTTCACGTGTAAAAATTCTAAGAGCTATTTCAACGTGTGCAAACCATTAATTACATTTGCACGCAAAATAATTATTATTGTGTCATTTATATCATAAATTAAATATTAGGTTAGGCGTTACTCGGCACTTCCGCCTAGTCTATACTAGCTAATTCCCGCTACTTCGTCTTCGTTCATTATTATCTCAATTGTTTTGTTACATTTCAAAGGGATTATATATCGGCAGCGTTTTCCGCAAAAGCTCCTAGGTGGCTGGACTTTTACCAATACTTCCAACAATTATCGTTATATTTCAACCAATTTACAAAAAAAAAAAAAACTGATAAATTATATACTTAAACCTTCCTCGTGAATCGTCCTATTCCTTAATAAAAACCGTATGAAATTCTCCTCATCGGTTTTTGAGTTTATAACCTACAGACAGATAGACGCTGTGGAGGGCTTTATTTTATAATATGTATTCATGAAATTTAATTCAAAAATTATGGCCAAGTTATAGTGTTACATATTTTCTCTTTTACACATAACATACCAATTCGTGCTAAAGTTAATTCCCATTCCCCAAAGCAATGGTTATATTAGAAACAATATCGTTAAACGCACGATTTAACCGGGACCACATTCGAGGAAAGAAAACTCTGTCCTTTTTTACCGAGTCCAACGTCCCACTCCGGACCATTACGCTGGGAGCGGTGAATAACTTACAGCTCATTTGTTTTCCATTGTTCCCTTCTCGTGTCCCTTTAACGTGCTTATCCTAAGGAAAAGGATCTCAAAATAATATGTTCTCGCGAAACCTGCGTTGATTAGGTTTTTTTATTTTGCTTTTTCGTATTAAAAAAACAGTGTGTGTATCAATGTGTACACGCGGAGGAAGTGCTATTTCTTTGAGCGTATATGTATCAATCATCACATATTATAGAACAAAGTCAACTCAAAGACTACTGAACGGATTTTTCATACGGTTTGCACCAGTATTTATCAAGGTTTTTTGTATTATTAGGGCGGGAAACCTCCGGCGTCTCCGTTAGTATGAATTAAAATAAATTAATTAAAGAGAGTAGAATTCTAATACTATATAAGTAATAAGGTATTATTCGGATAAGACAGCAGTCTTTGGATACTCTGCTAATGACACTGCTAAGAACTTCTCAACTGGAATCTTAAAACCGCTTTATTTTTTCCTTAAAACCTACAAAGATGTCAACGTGGATTATTTATTGTGGCTCTCAGCTTAGTCATTAAAGTCGGCTCGGCAGTCGTATTTAAAAGAACCCCAAGTTTCCTTGGCTATTTATATATTATTTAAATTAGCCCTTTGAAATCCCTTAAAGTTAGTATGAATCATTATGGTGAAACCATAGCGTGGTGGTAGGGCTTTTCCTAAATCTACCTGGCTAATTACCACACTTAACGGTAACAGTCTTAATTATATTATAGTCTGTACTGGTAGTGGAGTGTAACTTCACTCGAGATTGCATGCAGATGGCAGGATTTTTTCAAGCCGACTTGATACTTTGTTCTAGTTAGCCAAACCAATATCTTCATATATAATAATCAATGTATTATTCTAATCGAGACGCTAGATCATTACATAGTATAAAACAAAGTCGCCTACCACGTCTGTTCGTGATAAATTCAAATACTACTATACACATTTTCATGCGACTTTCACCAGTAGATAAAGTGGTTCATGGAGTATGTTTTTGTTTATGATTTGTAAAAGATATTGTTATAATCAGAGCGGGACAACGTTTGCCAGCCCGCTAGTTACAAATAATTACGAAGTTTTATCAAAATCCGTTTAGTGTTGTTTGTTTGAAAGAGTGGTAAATATTCATCCGTTTTCAAAAACATTCAAGTCTACACTCTTAATAAGATTACTGGACTGTAAAATGTAT
Organism: Antheraea mylitta; assembly: GCA_014332785.1. Lineage (NCBI taxonomy): Eukaryota > Metazoa > Arthropoda > Insecta > Lepidoptera > Saturniidae > Antheraea > Antheraea mylitta. The sequence continues at coordinate 7,376 of JACEII010000497.1, forward strand.
TAATTATATTTTAATCGATTTCTAGATATATTTACACTCCACTGGTTACGTATTCCCTGAGTTTGAATAATTACATATTAATTTTCAAAGTTCATATATAACAAATCTGTTTAAAACCCGCAACATGTCGGTTAGTCGTAGAGATGAAGTTTGTTCCGTGTGGTTCCAACGGTAACAAAGACTTCACTTTAAGTTCGTTGGTAAAGTCGGGAATACATTATACATAGGAACTTAATATTTTAATAAGACTAGCTCTTATGAATATTTTATATGGGTATATACGTCTTACATGGCTGGAGTAACATCGAGTCTCAATGAAAACTTTATAAAACTTATACCATACCATTACCATTATTGTCTTGCTTTAAGAGAGCCACTGCAGTGCTAAAGACCTCTTCCCTAAAGAAGGTATGGATATAATCGCCACGCCAGCCCACAATGTATTGACAATTTCAAAATGCGAGAAAGCCACACTTATTTCTTCCCACATACGTTGGTACTACAAACATATTGCTCAGGTCTATTTTTCTCGCGTTGTGCCTAACCGATAGTGTTGCCAATTTAAATCAGTAAATGTACTATAATTCTGAAAAATTCTTGGGTATATACCAGACCAGAGTTTGAATAGCTGGCGGCAGGTTGATATTCCACTGGCTGTTCAAGGTTGAACAATTACAGCGCAATTTCATAACTAAGTCGCAATTAATTTGAGGTCTCCGTGACTTTCCCGATTAGGCTTCCCACGGCAGCGGCTCAAGCCTAGGTTCGATCCCTCGGTAGGGAGCCCTTGAGTACGTTGCTTGTGCGATACGGTGACACATAAATATACATCACTGCTACAACGCTACACGATCACCCCCACACACGTACTCGCCTACACGCTTATACATGAAAGTGGAAGGGTTTACTGTTTTTTCCCTTATGAAACTGAAAAACTCTCAATTTTCCGATACTAAATATATGGAGGAGTTGTTGAGACGTGTATGCTTAGTACACATATACGTTTCAACAACTCATACATATATGAATAGTTAGCTAGGTTAGCTAAGATAGGTCGCGATTTTGCATGCAACAGGCAACAGCCAGGCCGAGGTGTGCCGTGCAACCTTGAGCTGGGTGCCAAAATAAAATCGGCTGAGTGTCCTAAGCGCTCGCCTTAGTTTTCCGGTGAAGCTGTTAAGACCTTGCTGGGTCAATAGCGTAGTCATTTCGAAAAAAAAAGTCTCCGTGACTACTCTTAGGTGTTAATGAAGGATGTAATAAATTACCCGAACGACGGCGAACCGAATGATTCCCCTCTTTTGTTCGTATCACTACAGCCTCAATGTAACCACGGACTAACACGCGAAAGCAATTAATATCCCGTGAAATAGTAATTAGCGGAGTGCTGTGGTTTTTGCTATGCTCGGTATACGAGTTTTGATTGAAATGTAAGTACATACTCCCTTATCCTTAATTAGATCGTAGACGTTATATAGCAGTAAGTTAACATCGCGTATTATTGATAGATGTATTGAAATATTTTACTCAAAAAATAAACCTTTTTGGCCGCTCTGAATAAAGTCAATAAAATAAATCGAGCTAGCGCGTTATATAATCAAGAGTTTTAATACAAAATAAAGATACATTTCATTTAATAAGTATTTACATCAATTTTTAAACTTTTTTTATGTTCTAGGAGGCAAACAAACGGCTGGGTCAACTGATGCTAAGTGATCATCACCGGCCATAGACACCAGCAACACCAGAGAAGTCGCAAATGCTTTGCCAGCCTGTATTGGCGGGGAAAGGGGAGGGGAAAGGGGAAGAGGAAAAAGGGATAGGAAGGTACGTGGGCCTCTAGCGCTCTCACTGACCGAACGAAACGCAACAATGCAGGCACTGTTACTTCACGTCGGTTTTCTGGGAGAGGATGGTACTACCCCGGACGAGCCGACTCATTCATGCTGAAAACAGTTATAGCCTCAGCGTGGCTCTACCTACTACGAAACTAACTAAGCTATTGGCCGGTTAGGCCAAATATCAGGCCTTTACAGTTTTACCGCAACACTAAAAGAGCGTTTAAAAGCCAAGAGAGAGATTTTAGGCGACCCGCTTAAAGATGCACGGCACACCTCGGCTCGGGCTGTTGCGTTGGTTACGCTACATTGCGAATTTAACTAAGCCAGCTTTCATGTAATGTAAGAATTAGTGCGACACGTATTGTACTTTACGAGCTCAAGCTTGTATTTCGTATCTGACAACTAAGCTAAACTAGATTAATTACATTTCAAATATGGGAAAAAAATAAAACCTTTCCACCATATGTGTATTGGTGTGTATCCACATATGTTCAGGTGATCTGAGTTATGTTGTTAACCTAGTAATTGAAATTTTCAGTGTCGCTGTATCACGCTAGCAAAATGATTTAGAGCTCAAACCGGCGTAGACCTACATATCTAAATTCTTGTTCCGCGCACCAATATTGAGACTGGTTATAAATTTTATCAAAAACGTCAACGTTTGTATGATCGTAGTCCCAATTACATACTTAAATGATATACAATCCAAAATCGAACTATTGTGAGTTGGTTTGCTATAAAGATCTCACATATAATGAAAAAAATAACAATTAAAACACATACCTATAACACAAAATCATGAAACCCTCACGGAACCTTCCGAGTTGAAGTCCTATTCGTACTTAACCGAAATTTTATTTTGCATAAACAAACTTGTAGCAACAGTTATCCATCTATGTTTTAAAATTGATCAAGTAAACAGAATATAAGGGACTTGATTTCGAAGTTTCTCTTGAAAGAAAACTGGATTGATTGATAGATACAAGGAACGTGAAACTTTCTCTATTTTACATATCTACTCAATATCAATTTTTAGTTCGCTAACTGATTTATATAGCGTGATATTTACATTGATGTATATACTATGTACCTATATTAATGAAATCCTGAGGCTTAGTTCACTTTTATTACCATTTAAAATTTAATAAAAAAATAGCTACTCAGGCTTAATTTAGTTTCTAATTAGTGAAAAAAAATTGAATTAGTCTAGTAGACCTCGCACAAATAAACAAACCCTCTTTATAATAATAGTATTGAGCCACGCGGTGTAATTTGTTTTAATTTAGTCCGCCATCAACCGCACTATTATTGTTTTGTTGTATAGTAAATACTGTTTTATTTTTCCTATATCAAAGGAGTCAAACGGACTGGTGGGTCACCTGATGTTAAGTGATCACTACCGTCCATCGACAGTAGGAACACCAGGGGGGTCGCAAGTGCGTTGGCAGCCTGTGTTGGTCGGGAAGAGGAGAAAGAGATAGGGAAGAGAGGAAAGGGTGAGGGGGGAGGTGGGCCTCTAGCGCTCTCACTAACCGAACGAAACGCAACAATGCAGGCACTGTTACTTCACGTCGGTGTTTCTGTGACAGGGTGGTAGTACCCCGGACGAGCCGATCCATTCATGCTGAAACCAATTATAGCTTCAGCGTGGCAAATTAGATAATATTATAATCACTCAGTTTTATATATCGAACATTCCGTGCCAAATTGGACAGTTTGAGAAAAATCTTTTCTTGATTTCGCCAATTTTGTGACATATTTTTTTTGTACCTCTCAAAATAGGCCCTCATGATAAATTTTGGGCTTTTTTGTTTATTGATCTAATAAAAGATAGTATTTTTTAGTTTTTTGGAAATAAATTCCTTTAAAATAATCTAAATTTAATCTTTTTAATATCTTTCATTATTTTTTTTCTAATAGGGCCATGTAAAAGCAAAAACAAAATAATGAAACGTTTTAAAAAGTTATGGCCAAAAAACTATATTTTGAATAAATATCTATGAAATAAATATATATATGAAATAAAATCTATCTCAAAAATTTACTACGAGAACTATTTTGAGGGGTACAGAAACATATCATAAAATTGAGAAAGCCAAAAAAAGATATTTTCAAACTGTTCAATTGTCGCAAAATGTCCAATATATAAGTCTCTACTTCGCATATTACTATCTTCGATCACTTTATCAAGAAATTTTTGTTATGCTTCAGGCATTGGGAACATATCCAAATAACTTTGAAAGCTCTTGTAATACTTGCCATAAGTTGTTTCAGATCTCACTTAGTTTTGGCATGGAGCATCGGTTGCCTCTAATGTGTTTTAGAAATTGTTTCCAATCTATTGTTAATAGTTCTCGTACTACTTATTGTTTAAGCTCTCAATTTAAGTGTTCTGCACCGTTTATTATTTACCATAAAATCTATTTAAATGATCTTTATGACTTCTAGCATTAGACTGAATGTTTTCTTAAGGAGCTATTCAAATATTATATAGGCATTTATGGAGGATAGGGGTACCAAGATTTGCTTAGTTTTGATGACATAGTGTAGTGGAAATTATATATATGTCGGGGCAGCCATAAAATGGCGTCCATGTAGAAGAATATCATAGAAGTATGATATCATCCATAGTGACGTCATGGTTATTATTTGAACAATCAATCCACCCACAAAAATGTAATAACACATTAACTAATGCAGAAACATTACACTGACGACGAGTTATACGTAGATGTGACTAGCTCAACTGTCTGAGCGTGTATATCCAGCATCTAGTCGTGGGTTGTTGTAGTTTAAGGCATCAAGATACATAAACAACCGATACCTCAAATCAATGGCATCTCAAATCGGGGGTAAATAATGAACAGCCGACAACTTCAACCAATAGCGCTTGAGGTCATTAGTAACACCCCCGCTATAGTCAATAGCGCTGTATCACAGGTCAATAGTGACTCCCCCGATACATATATTTAGGTATACTGCTGTAAGTTTTTTGAGATTCCACCACAATAGCAACACGATATATAAACAACACAATAACTCTGTAATTCCGGTAATGTTCGTAAACAGATAATGAAATAAATTATATAATAGTTTAAGTTATTTTTTGTTGGGTGGTCGCGTGCGTTCTCTCAAGTTTTTTTTATTTATTTATTTATTTATTTATTTATTTATTAGGAAAACTAACAGCTATAATATACAATACATAGTTAAAAGAATAGAAAACATGAAGCCATTTATAAGTCTTCGCTGATATAAAACAGAATACAATTTCTTGCATTATACAGTATTAAGTAAACATTATAACAAAACAGTCTATTACTACTTGCAATCACCATCATTAAAGAACATCCTTGTTAAAAACGTTGTCGCCTTATCTACGGAAGTATTAAATAGGTCAGAATCACCGATCTCGCTTATGGTGTTGAAGGAATGACTAGCTCGCCATAAATATGAATTCTGCCGATAATTAGTGGAAACAGTGGGCAGTGAAAGAGGGGGGTTCGTACGTAGGTTTTTGTTTGGGACATTGATAGATAATTTGGATAGTAATTCGGGACAATCGACAATATTAGACACAATTTTGAGCAGGTACGTAACATCAGCTATTTCTCTTCGCTTCACAAAAGGCAACAGGTGGTGCTTACGACAAAATTCCTCGTAATTAATGGGATCGTAGGTATCATGTAAACGGTGACATAAATATTTTATAAACTTTCTCTGTATATTTTCAATAAGATTTATATATAATTTGTATCGAGGATTCCAGATTTGCGATGCATATTCCAAGTTACTACGGACGTAAGCACAATATAATATCTTCAAGGTCTTTATGTTATTAAAGTATTTAGCATTACGCATGACAAAACCTAACGCCCTGAAGGCTTTTTGTACAACATTGTCTATATGGCTGTCAAAAAGTAAATTTTCGAAATGTCTACGCTGTTGACTCAGCAAGGTCTTAACAGCTCCACCGGACTACTAAGGGGAGCGCTTAAGGCACTCAGCCGATTTTATTTTGGCAACCAGCTCAAGGGTGCACGACACACCTCAGCTTGGCTGTTGCCTGTTGCATGCAAAATCGCGACCTATCTTAACTAACCTAGCTAACCATTCATATATGTATGAGTTGTTGAAACGTATATGTGTAACAAGCATACACGCCTCAACAACTCCTCCATATATTTATTATCGGAAGATTGAGAGTTTTTCAGTTCGATAAGGGAAAAAAGTAAACCCTACCACTTTCATGTGTAAGCGTGTAGGCGTGCACGTGTGTGGGGGTGATCGTGTAGTGTTGTAGCAGTGATGTATATTTGTGTGTCACCGTATCGCGCAAGCAACGCACTCAAGAGCTCCCTACCGAGGGATCAAACCTAGGCTTGAGCCGCTGCCGTGGGAGGCCTAATCGGTAGCGAAATCAACCCCCAGACCACGGCGGCGTGCTCTGTGGTTACGCGGGCGTGGGCGTGAGCACGCTCTGCTTCGAGTGACAGGCTGGTACTGATCGTTCGCTGACGTGATTAAATCAGGAGGGTCGGTAAAAATGCATCGCGGACGTCGTTTATAACGCGCAGCGTTAGGTACGGGTTCATAGTTTGCGGCGGATAACTAACGGATTGGGATGATTCGCAGCTTTTTCAAAATAACTGATCGTAAGTGATTTTACGTACGCCCAGATAGAAGGGATCTCTAGGTCTCTATGGAGGTGGACTCTCCGAATGGACCACGGAGCACCGGTCACTTTACGTAAAACACGATTTTGGAGAACCAGCAGCTTATGAAAGTTGTCTTTGGACATATGCGCAAAAACGGGGCAGCTATATGTCATCACGGGACGGATACACGTCTTATACAAAGTGAGCTTGTTTGTGTCTGAGGGACATCTTACTCTTTTGACAAAGCAACGGATGGAGGCGACCCAAGAAGAAACTGTTTCTAATTTTAAATTCTAGTTACTACAGACTATACCACACATCTTAGACAATGTTTATTATTAAAGATTAAAAAAAATTCGTGAGGGTATATAAACCTAAAATCAATTACCGATTAATCAAGCGTATTATTTCAGAATGGATGCACGTATTTGGCTAATTATTTTTTGTCCAGTTTATATTTGTTAATACAAGGTTTATATAAAAGAAAGTGTTTGGAAAAGTTGTAGGGATGGGTAATATTGGGTTCAAAGCCACCATATAAAAAAGTGAGTTAGTAAATGGAACAGAAGGTAGTAGGAAGATCTTTCTTTTTTTTGCCAAGCAATCTTCTAGTTCATTATTACTACTATTGTCGAGTAAGTAATAACTTGTAATCATTTCAATGTTCTATCAAGATGGAGGAACTTTCCAGAAAGATTTGTGGCAACGCAGAATCCATGTTCCGTGGTATTATTCCCATCCAGTTCACTAGTGCAATAGCCGAACAATATTACATAAAACACCACTAATGTTATAAAGTATATAGCCAAATAACACAATGTTTTAATTAAATTATAAAAATCGCTGCATGACATTCCAAGCTCCCGTCAAAAACTCCAGGAAGATCTTTGAAAGTATTGTAGGAATTGACAGAGGTGTGCCGTGCACCCTTGAACTCATTGTGAAATAAAATCAAATAAAAAGTGCCTTATGCGATCACCTTAGTAGTCCGATAATATTGTAAAGGCTTGTCAGTTCGAAAACAAGACGTTACACAACCATTATAGTTTGGTTGCAACAAATTTTATTTAAATGAATATATTACAATATTTATCAACGAGTATTTAAACTACACGAGTAGCTTAATAATTAATTTATACTTAAACTGACATAGAAATTCGAAGTCTGTACTTTCAGTCGGTTCGTTAGCAAGATTACCGTGCGCAACTTTAGCGAAGTCAGCGCCCGACGCCATCCCTGATTTAATTAATCTCATCACCATTGATTGGATACTCCAGATTCGTGTTAGCAAAATTCAAGTATCTTATTTTTTTTCTTCATTATTAAACACCGAATATAGCTAACCATGCAAATTTTAACAAAGTCCTTGTTTTTGTGCTATATTACAGGAAGCAAATGAACAGATAGATCACATTATATTAAGTGATCATTGCCGTCCATAGATACTAGCATTACCAAGAGAGTCGCAAGTACGTTGCCAACCTATGTTTAGGGGATGAGGGAGGTGGAGGGGTGAGGGAGAGGGAAGGTGGATATTTGGTGCTCTAACTGACCGAACGAAACGCAACAATGCAAGCATTGTTACGTCACGTCGGTTTACTTTGAGAAGGTGCAGGTACTACCCCTAAAGAGCCGACCCATTTATGCTGAAACCAGCGTGGTTCTACCACTACTGGCATGGCTCTGTCACTACTTACAGATTAGCTAATATTATAACGCTATAAGAGATTATTTGTTTATATATTCTAATATTTAGAACTATGAGTCAATTCTGAATAATTATTTTTGCATTTTATAGTATATTAATTTATAAAGGTAGTTTATAGATTATTTTACATCACTGTTCAGCTTTAAAAAGTGCAGCAGTTATGATACAGCGTATAAGTCAAAAATTACGTCAAAAGTTACTGAAATCTAGTAATATAACAACCAAGACTGGCGAAGCAAACAAGGTAACAGCAACTTTGATTACTTAAATTCAATAACAATCAGTAGTCGGAGAAGTGAGTTAGGTTAGCGACATATAAAAGGTATGGCTGTCTCTTCACTCAATCAAATCCCATCTTCGCACTTTGTGCGATCACGTGTCAATACAAGATTATTCGGTTCGATGGCTTCAGACATAGATGAAAAGGTTCTTTGAGACAAAAAAACTAAATGTACTGACACGTATGTGTCAATAGATATGGTAAAACTTATGGATATCGATTGATTCTTATATTTATTCGTAAGCTTACATCTATTGCTAGATTTTATTTTAATCCGCTATGAAGGACGGCTGCTGAGGTAGACACTATCGGTGTTACAACAAAAACGTTAAATATGTATTAAATACTTGCTTTAAAAGGTTTCGTATTGAATGCACCGTGCTCGCACATGGCAGGTTTGCGTTATCTTTTTTTTTTTCGAAATGACTACACTATTGACCCAGCAAGGTCTTAACAGCTTCACCGGATTACTAAGGCGAGCGCTTAAGGCACTCAGCCGATTTTATTTTGGCAACCAGCTCAAGGGTGCACGACATACCTCGGCTTGGCTGTTGCCTGTTGCATGCTAAATCACGACCTATCTTAGCTAACCTAGCTAACTATTCATATATGTATGAGTTGTTGAAACGTATATGTGTACCAAGCATACACGCATCAACAACTCCTCCATGTATTTATTATCGCAAAATTGAAAGTATTAAGTTCGATAAGGGAAAAAAGTAAACCCTTCCACTTTCATGTGTAAGCATGTAGGCTGTAGGCGTGCACATGTGTGGGGTGATCGTGTAGTATTGTAGCAGTGATGTATATTTGTGTGTCACAGTATCGCCCGAGCAACGCACTCAAGGGCTCCCTACCGAGGGATCGAACCTAGGCTTGAACCGCTGCCGTGGGAGGCCTAATCGGGTATGTTCGCGTTTTCTTTTTATCGCAAGTCTAACCTAATCTAACCAAAGTGAGACAAATGAGTGTCGAATGACGAACATTCAGCGAGCGCGGTTCATTTAAAAAGTAAGCTGTTAAAAGCAAGTATTCAGTACGTATTTAACTTTTTTGTAATATCACCGCATATTTTTAATACGAAAAAGGGCAGTTCGAGCAATATATAATATGGGACTTCGTGAATAATTAAAAACGAAGTTCCAGGAATTCTGTATCTTAATTCTACCCTCCAACTACATTTGTGATAATTTATAGTACATTTATTATAGTAAAACCTCTGACAAACTGCGTTTTGTAAAAGATCGGCATGATCTAAATGCTAGAAACTTTAATATACAGTATATCATCTCATGTTTCAAAATTAGCAAAACCGGTAATAGTTTTTTAGGTTAATAGTGTTAGGTTTTACAATAAAGTCCCAAAACATGTTACCGATTTGCCGGACTGTAAGTTTAAGCGCAACGTCAAGCGGGTTTTGCTGTCAAAAGGCTATTATAGAGTGGATCAATATGTGAACGATGGTGATGACTGGAATTGACTCCTTTCTGTGCATCCACTAAAAATGATTGTATCTTGTATTGGAGATATGTTTAAAAAATGTACCCGATCGAGTTTCTTGCCGGGTCTTCTGGACGACTGGGTTGTTTTCCAAACTGGTGGTAGTTTTGATGTTCATAAGTGCCTTATTAGGGTTTAAACTGAATAAAGTATTTTTGATTTAATTAGAATCCTTATTATTTTTTATACTTTACAGTTTTTAGCAGTTGCCCTTGCATTGCATTCGAAACAATATCCATCAACACTGTGTCTGAACACGCTTTCAACTAAGTCTACATAGTATTTAAGATCTATTCTAGTAATGATTTCAAATAGTTACCTCAATAAAAGAAAATTTTAATCCCCACTTGAAATATTCAACCGGGTTTAAAATAATTTGTTCAGTTCCAATTCAAAACCACATACTGGTCCACTAATACCACTTAGTTTAAGCCGAACAAGTCTTCAACTTCAATTAATGATCTTGAAGTTTGACCACAGACTGCAAATCCCGTAAATGAATTGGTTCCGAACTAAATTTCAGATCTGCTGACTCTTTGGGTACATACAGTTTCAAATTGCACCGAAAAGGAAAATGTACTCGTGTAGGTTGTGGCTATCTAAATTATTTTGTATAGTATTTTATATATTTCTGTATCTACTCAAGCTATAATTATGTTCATACTTTGTAACTTTTGCCTTAAACAATATCATCAGCTTTTCATTTTTTTCATCGTAAGTGCAGTTGGAGATCGATATGCAAGTCTTTGTTGCTGTACCTCACTACTTACTTATGCCTACAACTTTATTTTAAAGTAAATATTTTGTTGCTTATATTATAGAAAGTAAAGAAAAAATAACAAATGTTGTATACAACCAAATCTTAAATACATGTTTTATTCTGTGCATAGGGACATATCGCACTCTATCTATACACAAATATTTAAATGTTACAAGGATCAAAAATCATATTAGATAGAAGTACCTTGGGATATTCAACACGGCCGAGTGGTTACAGAATTTAGTTCTACTTCCCAGATTCTTTATACGGTTTTAGAAATATTTTACCCAAAGAATAAAATAAGAATATATTACGTGAATGTCTATTGCTTCTAAAGTATAATAATTGTTACAGTGTATAACTCATTTTATTTGAAAGAATACATGAAGAGGAGTCTTTAAGCATAGCAGTACTGTTGGCGCGCATTATTGCATAGTCATGTTTCCGAACGTACAAGCATCCCTTCCGCCTCCTTTCTTTTTTTCCTACCAATCATCTGTCACTTACGCCACGATCCTTACCGCGGACGCAACAAAAAACGCTCTCTTCATACGCAAGAATTGGTAGTCACCCATTACTACTATTCTAAAATATTTTGTAAAAAGCGCATAGACACTGATTCATATATAGTGCACAATATATATCGCCGCGAGTGAAGTGAAGTGAAACCAGCAGAATCAACACCGGTGAGTCCGCATCCCTTATTTCGCAAAAACCCCCCCTTTGAACCAGCACCTTTACGCACAAAACATTTTTATGGTCCTTCGTTCCCAGATTATTGATCCTTCTTTCCTAAATTATCCTTTGTATTCCTTATTTTACAATCCTAAATTCGCAACGTATTTCATTTTTATATATACCCACCCGCTTGTCGTTATTTACGCGCCATATCGCATAGTTATTTGATATTTTAACTTTAATTTTTATCAAATTACATTAAAATGGAGCATAGGTCTAATAAGGGAGACTTAGCTGAGGGTTCAGTAAGCATCCTTGCTGAAATATCCCTACTCGAGAGAAAAAAGCAATCATATTTTCTACGCGCAAAAATGATTTTTGAATCTATACCACAGAGTACAGAGGATCGCCAAACGTCTTCTTTTATTAGTAAAGCAACAAATATTACTTTTATGCGCGATGAATATCTCGAAATAGTAGATAATATTAACAGACTTCATTTGAAAATTAATGCGAAATACCTACCAAATTATGAAGCTATTTGGGCATTCGAAGATTATTATTGTGAAATTAAAAACGCTTTAACACGCTTCTCTACGCATACAAACATTAATTCCCATGAGAGTTCAATTCAAAATAATGGAGAATATTCAAATTTTCGGTTAGAACAATTATCTATACCGGAGTTTTACGGTGAATATGAAAAATTTCCTATGTTCATCGAATGTTATAATTCAATGGTTCACAATAATTCAAATCTAAATGACTCATTACGCGTTAGATATTTAACAAATAAACTCAAGGGTAAAGCTGAAAACATTTGGTTAAGTTTAAGCCCAACCGCAGATAATTATCATTTAATTTACAACGCATTAGTAGAAAAATACACAGACAACCGTGCTATTGCCACTACCTACATTGAAAAAATATTAAATCTAAACTCACTTCATAACGTAACGTCTACTCAATTAGAATCATTTATAGATGAATATTGTACGTCGATATCCGCTTTAAAACAAATAAAAATAGATAACTTATTAGATTTCATATTTGTGCACTTAGGATTACGAAAATTAGACATCGATACCGCTAAGCAATTTGAGAATACAATTAGGAAGCAGTCATATCCAACTTATGAGGACTTTACAGAATTTCTACGTGAACAGTTTAAAATATTAAAACGCACAACGCCCTGCAAAAAAAGCATCGCAAGCGTCGCACGGCAGCGCTCTGTCGCTAGTTACGCGAGCGCCCCGCGTGCGTCACAGTCACCGCGAGTCCCGCGCACATTCATTATCAATGAAGGCACAGCGCCTAGTAACAAACATTGTTCATTTTGTAATGCGATTGATCATCAACAATTATATAATTGCCCGAAATTTAAAATTCTTTCGCCTCTTAATAAATATAAACATATAAAATCTATAAACGGTTGTGTAAACTGTTTAAGTTAGATACACACAGTATTTAAATGTAACTCAACTCATAATTGTAAATTTTGTAATAAACGCCATAATACACTTCTCCATATTAATAATTACCGCACATCTACGTCGAGTAATTATCTTCAAAATAATAATTCTTCAGATAATGAAAATGCACAAAATAATTTATTAAATAAAAACGAACAAAATACAATATCTCAAAACTCAACTTCCTTGCTATCTAACTCGACCGTGTGTCACAACATACTTCTTAGCACCGCGCAAGTTTGTGTTCGAGGAGCTAATAACAATAATTATTACACTGTTCGTTCACTGATAGATAACGCATCGCAACGTAATATAATAACTACCGCTTGTTGTAAACAATTAAATTTAAACATAATTCCGCTTTCTAATTCGTTTGTTAAGGGTATCGGTTTATCGTCGCGTCCTATTAAGGGCTATGTAAACTTACAGATTCGCTCAAAAAATAATAAATTTAATTTTAATATAAACGCATTAGTACTTGATTGTATTACCGATAGGATACCTTTAGATTATATTGATACTTCCGTAATGCAGCACTTAATCAATATTCCGCTTGCCGATGAGCACTGGTATAAACCAGGAGAAGTACAGCTTTTATTAGGAGCACAGTTGTTCCCATATATACTTCTCGGTGGTAAGATAATTGCACCTCCAGCGCCCCCCGCTATAGAAACTGTTTTCGGTTATATTCTTATGGGTGAAGTACCGAGCGCTATTCACGATAATAATAATTCACATCACGACTTACTCCTTAGGTCGCCTCAAGACGATACATCTGCTTCTTTTCTCATATCTAATGATTATTCGTTGGATCGCTCGCTTTCCAAATTTTGGGATCTTGAAGAGATTCCATCGCAAACAATTTTAAGTTCACAAGACATAGAATGTGAAAAATTATTTTCGACAGCCGTTTCACGCGATTCATCTGGACGTTACTCGGTCGGTTTACCCTTCAGTAGGAATGCACATGAATTAGGTAACTCACGTGCATCAGCGCAACGACGGTTACTATTTTTAGAACGCAAACTTCAAAACAATAACATTCGCGATAGTTATAATAAAGTTTTTAAAGAATATCTCATTTTAAATTATATCTCAGAAATTCCACCAAATACTTCTGAGGAAGGATATTTTATTCCGCATCATGCAGTTATTCGCAGTGACAAAAATACGACTAAAATTCGTCCCGTGTTAGATGCTAGCGCTAAATGTCATAATGGTGTATCACTTAATGATATCTTACATGTTGGCCCAAATTTACAAACAGATATATTTATGCTCCTGCTTAACTTTCGCTTATTTCCAATCGCTGTAACCGCAGATATAAAGCAAATGTATTTGCAAATTTTAGTTAACGAGGAACATAGAAAATATCAAAAGATATTATATCGCTTTGATGCTGCCGAACCCATCCGCGAATACCAGTTTAACCGTGTTACTTTTGGTTTGAAATCAAGTCCATATCTGGCAATGCGTACAATCCGCCAACTATGTAATGACGAACGCGATAATTATCCGCAAGCCGCCGCCATTGCTGAAAAAGATTTCTATATGGACGATCTAGTGTGTTCCATTATTGATGAAGACGCCGCTATAAAAATTTCTAATCAGTTGATTAATTTGTTTAAATCTGGTGGGTTCGAATTATTGAAATGGTCCAGCAACAGTAACGCAGTTTTAGAAAATATCCCTTCCGAAGTTAAGCTATCTCCTGTTGAATTTGATAAATCTGAAACGCATAAGATATTAGGCTTAGAATGGAATCCTTCCGATGACGTATTTATATTTAAAGTCAATGAAGATACTCGTGACTGTACTAAA
>JACEII010000498.1:2041-24887 GCA_014332785.1 Antheraea mylitta
CCTTAATTTAAACGACCAAGCTTTCCCGACCGGTATCGTGCGGGAAAGCTTGGTCGTTTAAATTAAGGTCATTCATACCGGCACCATCTACGTCAGTTGAGTTGATACAGTGTATGGGTTGATTTGGACGTTGGGGAGTAGTCCAAGGTTGTCGGTTAATATTTTGTTGATTCTGTGCAAAATTGGACCTTTTATTATTGTTGTAGGCTCGTTTCCTGCAGTTGTCTATAGTATGACCTATATTTTTGCAATATATGCAGATAGGAGCATTAAGATTCGGTCCACCTTGTGTATTTACTACGTTTCGTGATTGGAACTGACGAGGTTGACTTTGGAAATTTTGACTCTGAGGGAATGACGTGCTTCGTCGTTGAGAAGCTTGGAATAGTTTTTCCTCAGAGGAAGCGAAGTTAATTGCTTCGTTTAGATTGGTTGGATCTCTACACCTGACAACTGTTGACAATTGCGGCTGAAGGCCTATCATAAAAACATTCAAAGCCAAATCTTGCATAGCAGCTACTCTACCGGATAATTCGTCTTTCTTTTTTGTGGGGATGGAAATATTTATTTCGGTCAAGAGTTTGGCGAGACCAGATTCAACTCTGAGAGAGTATTGACTAACGGATTCATTACGACCTTGTTTGCACTCTTGAAGATCTGAAAGAAGATATGCATAGTGCTTTGTATCTCCAAATTGTGTCTTTAAGAATTCCTCTAGTTGTGTCCATTTTGTAAATTCTTTAATGGCACACGCGGTTTCCGCTTTTCCTTCGAGACGGCTCAAAATATATTTAAGAAGGATATCTGTCTGAGAGGTAGAAGCAAGTTGAATAGCGTTGCGGCAATTGTTTAAAAATGGAGATAATTTTTCTCGAGAACCGTCAAATGTCCCGATAAACTTTATCAATACATTTAATTCGACGTCAGGCATTTTGGTGCTAGTCCCTTCCTCTTTTATATCCGGTGTTTTCGACATATACGTGTAATCAAACAATTACAACATTAAGGCTTGAATTGGAAATACTTAAATCAAGGTTATAAGGCTAATAAAATAACTTAACTAAAAGAAGCACAGCAATACGGTTGAGACACGACGTTATCACTTCTTAGAAATTCGCCACCACATAAGACACTTGTTATGATTTATAAAGTACAAGGAATATGAAAGTTTTGAATGCGGCAATTATATGGATTGTCAATGTACTGTGCGCACACGTCTTTAACGTAGAAAGTTGAAAGTCACAGGAATAAATTGACTCACAGGATTTGCAGGAACATGGCGTTGTTTTCACCTTGCAGGATGCGATGACCAGAGATAGTTGATGGGGTTCTGCCTCCAGGTACAGCGTGGAGATGGGGGCGAATCCTTTCCAGGACTGGCAGGATGTGGTAATAGTAAGGTCACCACCTCGTCGATTCTTCTTCAAATGTATATATATCACGGCAGTACAAAGTTCGGCGGGTCAGTTAGTTATTTATAAAACTGATATTTTCGGCACTTTAAAAGTTTAGCACAACACTTTCGGAGATCCGGGGACTTACTTAAAATCCCTTTACGCTGCCACCAATGTTAACCGGTGTCCGGGAGTTCAAGTTTAAAAAAAAAAAAACTATTTAAATTGTTCTAAAATATAATTAAAGATTTGGTAGAATTAGTAAATAGAAACACAATAGAATGAGACGAAAGAACCGAGTACCTCAAACAAGGGCCGAGATTGAACTGCCCTTCTGTTGTTAAAGTTATTATAAGCTTTCTGCATAAAATGCTGAGTGCATGGATTAAAGTATCTATACTGCAATATTGTCATACAAAGGGGAAGGTATAACAACCCCCCCTTTAAGAAGAAACTTATAAAAACATATAAGTTTTCAATAATTTTAACCCACACGCAAACGAGGGTATTCTGTTTCCATTTCTATTTCAGAATTTCCTTCCTTATCAATAACTAGTTTTTTAGTATTGTATAAACCTCTGAGGTATCCGTTTCTTTTACAAACATAGAAAATAAAAATACAAAAACATAGAACACAAGATAATACGCTTAAAATAGGAAAACTAATATGATTATTCCAGTTATCTGGAGATTGTATAAAATTTAAGTCCTTGATAATTNACACAACTGTATTTCCAATTCAACCAAGCCATAGAAGCGATGTAAGAATTTTCACACAACTGTATTTCCAATTCAACCAAGTCGTAGAAGCAATGTAAGAATTTTCACACAACTTTATTTGCAATTCAACCAAGCCATAGAAGCAATGTAAGAATTTTCAAACTTTATTTGCAATTCAAACAAGCCATAGAAGCAATGTTAGAAGTTTCACACAAGTGTATTTCCAATTCAACCAAGTTGTAGAAGGAATGTAAGAATTTTCAAAGTTTATTTGCAATTCAAACAAGCCATAGAATCAGTGTTAGAAGTTTCACACAAGTGTATTTCCAATTCAACCAAGTTGTAGAAGGAATGTAAGAATTTTCACACAACTGCTTTTTATTCGGTGCGCGTAATTTGAAATCTTAACCTTTTCAGTCGTTACTACATTTAATTTGCTACTTAATTGATATATTTAATTCGATGAATATTAATAATTTAGTAATAAATAGAGCTTGCTAATTAATTAGTTATTTTTTATATGTTAAAGATATAAATGGTTACTGCCCTTAGGATACAGTCATACGCCATCGTTGATTTCTTGTAAGTGAATACCATTTTATCCCGAGGTCTCAGTAAAGTATCAAATTAGTAATCAATATATACAAATTACTTTAGTTACGGATTTTTGTATATATATAAGGGGGATTACTGTTGAACTACTACATCCATGACACGTCAATAACTTACTTCCTTACTATTGACCTACGTCCTCACTATTGACCTGTAAGTCGTTACTATTGGTCTACGATCTGACTGTTGACTTACAACCGGTCTTGACTACTACTGACCCGTACATGACCGACCATTTTTACTCGTTCTGAAATACTATTTGTCTCGTATAAAATGTTTCAATGACGTCATGTTTATTTTTTAATTTTTATAATCGGTTATATTTTTTGTTAATTTTAAACGCACATACTCGCGGTATTGTATGCCAAAAAATGACTGTGTTTTTTTTTTGTACAAATCCTAGGTAACTTGTTGTTTGTTCGTGTTCCCGCACTAGACTATGGACGACGGATGGCAGAAGACATTTTAACTTAATGTTTACATATTTCATAGATATGCGATTGTTTTTTTTTCTCTTGTAAATGTCTTGTACTTTTATCTTTACTAACTTAAGATACGCTGTGTCATAAATTCATCGCTTATGCAAGCGGGACGACGTGGTACCAGTACAATTTTTGATACCATTGTTTTTTTTTTTTATTTCGTGAACGGGGGTGTCCGTTTTATAGTACAGTCTCTTAATATAGGTAAATCTGTCCCAACGTGTTATTTCTTATATTCATTGTTTTTATATAGGAATTCTACGTTGATAAAAAAAATCAGTAACAAAAAAAAAAAGACATTTCTCAGTGATTTAATATCAGTAATTTCATCTTGATATTTTTGCTAGTTATAGGTTTTGTTTAGGTATTTTTTGTTAAGAAAGCGATATATTTACTAAAAACTGATTTTTTAAATGATTTTCCAGTTTGTGAATTTCAATATTACGTCTTGACGTGTTATTTGTTTTAGTTTTTTGCAACGTCATTTCTTTTTTTTACTTTATAAATCAATTCACTTATAAAAAAAAGTATTTCTTGTAACCATTTCTCAGTCTATTAATTTCGGTAATTGCCTCCTGATGTGTAATTTATTTGTAGTTAAAGCATTTTTGCAAGGCCTATTAGTTTATTTACCAACAAAAACAAAATCTTTTTTTGTAGGGCCTATTAGTTTTTTCCCAACAAAAACAAAATCTTTTTTGCAGAGCCTATTAGTTCTTTTACCAACAAAAACCAAATCTTTTTTGCAGGGCCTATTAGTTTTTTTAACAACAAAAACAAAATCTTTTTTGCAGGGCCTATTAGTTTTTTTTTACCAATAAAAACAAAAGCTTTTTGCAGGGCCTATTAGTTTTTTACCAACAAAAACAAAATCTTTTTTGCTGGGCCTATTAGTTTTTTTTTACCAACAAAAACGTTTTTGCGGCATATCCGATTGCTGTTGATATACGTTTGTGATTTTTTTTTCTTTCAATAACGATAGATACGTATCTCGTTTAGTGACGTGAGAATTTAAATGTATAAATATTTATCTTTTCGTGTGTTAAGTATTTTAATGTAAGTGAACATTTACACCGTTAACATTATTGGTTTATTTGGAAAATATATTATATAAATATAAAATATATTTTTATTATATTAATACGTGAAGCAAAAACTTTGTACCCATTTTTAAGATAATTCTCTCAAAGTATGAACTTGAAATTTGGCATAGTTAAAGATTATATGGCGGAGAAGTGCAAAAGCTATTTATGTCATATAAAATGCATTAAAAGTACATTAAATTAATTAACAATATGCATTACTCACACTACTGCTTGAATTTTACACATCATATACAAACATGTAAATAAAAAAGACATTTTGACAGCCGTCAATAGGGAACTTCAAAAAAGGTTGCGATGGAGGTTGCTATGCTCGATTGTATTTATTTTTTGATCCTACATTCAACTATATATATAATATAACATAAAACTATAATTATAATATTTATAAGACGACTTACATTCCATACCTTATATGCTATTTGAATTTAACTGGGCAATTGCATATTAATTTTACAATAATATAATAATTTTAACATGAATGACGTTGCATGCCTTATATGCCCTTTGAAATCGATTTGTCAAATTGTAGGTTAATTTTATGTCACTCTTCTTTACTGACTTCATGCTGTCATAAGAGTTTACCACCTGTTTTTTGTTTGAAGTTTATAGTTAATCAATTTTCATTTATATATAGTTTTTTAATGTTTATATAATTAAAAATGGCAAATAACTGAGTAGCCACGATGAAAACCTTTGATTATAGAAGTATAACTCTATAACAAAAGAACCCTAATTAAGTTCAAACTTTAAAATATCAATAAACTATGATCGCATGTCGACCACTGGGTGCCCACTAGTTCAATATAAAACATTACGGATATCCCCTAGAGTTTCATTAGTTCTTCTACCGGTTTTACACGTACTTTTCTTTGTATGCTCTGAATAGAGACGTTAGTTCGTGCTTGCTCTTAATACAGTCAGAGCTTAATACAAAACCAATGTTAAAGATTATTATAAGAATTTAGAACTACCTTTTATTTATTCTTAACTTTTCTCGATGTTATACACATATGTCTTTACTACCGGGGCGACCGAGCATTTTTTTTTTACGTGGGGAAATCGCTTATGGATACCCACCCTCCCGGGGGAGAGGATGGATTATGTCCGGCTTGCACGGACTAAAACCTCACGGTGTACCGACAGACCGTAGTGTTGGGGCGGCAAGGGATCGTTCTAAGCTATACCCTTTAGATAGCCGCCCCAACGGTCCGGAAGGTGGCCGCCGGACTCCTACCTATAGAGATGCAACTTGATACACACCAGCTGCCCGCACTCGTCCGCCGCGAACCTGTGCAATGAAGGGATGAGCCCCACGACTGCATCCCCTCAGGTCTGGCTACGGTGGCGGGAGGAGTTGGGCAAAGCGCCGCCTCCTCCCGCCTGTCCTTCATTGACGGAGAGGGCCACTTAGAAGCGACCGAACCTAGCTCGTTTCTTTAAAAAACATTTTTAAATTAAAATAAACTCTTAGGTTTGCCTAAGAAAATTTGCATTTTGTTTTTTGTCGAAGAAAATATTTTAGAAAATTATATCTCATAATAATAATAATATTTTTTTAAATTAAAATAAACTGTTAGGTTTACTTCACAAAATTAGCATTTCTCTATTAAATAAAATATAATATAAAAAGATGTCTCTTTTGCTGTCACTCGAATTCGAACTGAGATTCCCATCTGAGCTATTTTTGTTTTGACAGCGGCGGCGAAATTCACCTTTATATTCCAGCTATATTTTTTCATTGCCTGAAAACTCGGATAAAAAAAATTCTATGAATGAAGTCTAGCTATATCGATTTATCGTCCGCGAAACCGCCTACATACTAAGTTTCACGGAAATAGCTGATGCCATTTTCAAGATCCTGAATATATAAAAATATACAAGCATTGTTCGTTTAAAGGTATTAGATACGTAAACTTGTGTTCTGCGCATCTATTTCAGATCGATTTTTTTTGGCAACCAATCTTCTAGTATATTATTATTGCCATTATCGAGTAGGTAGATATTACGTTATTATATATTAACGTGTTTTAATTCATTGTTTAATGACATAAGAAGTTTCTTGCAACGATTTCAATGTTATAACAAGATGGCGTCTCCCGTGTTAGAATTTTCCAGGGAGTTTTTGTGACATCTCAAAATTCATGCTTCGCAATTTCCTATCCACTTCACTTGTGCTCAATAATAACACTGTATTACGTAAAATGCTCCCAGTAATACAAATTAAAGAGTTAAATAACACATGATTATGAATAAAATATAAAAACCACTACATGACAGACAAAGATTCAGCCAAAACTATTAGTCTATTTATAAAATGATATACAATTTTCTGTTTCTATATAGTTAACGCTATTGTATACCAGATGACTGTTAAGACAGTAGCAATATTTCTGGAGTACATTTCCAAATCGATTCTTGTTCTAAATCAATAAAAAAATAGATGCTTAATGTTTGACCTAATTGTCTAGGAAAATACAAAAATTATACACAATCCTCTACGCGTCTATGTTAGAGCACAGTGTCAATGACAGTCGGGTGATTTCACTTTCATTTGAAAGGGAACGTGGAGACAAACAAAAGTGTTTATTGCCCGTTTTACCACCGCAAGTTATTAGCTCCGGGTCGCCCATTGTAGCTTTTCGAAACGGTCATTGCACTTAGCTTTACTATTTTATTGTCAAGCTTGTAGCGATAGTTTTGAAACTCTTAGAACAAACTTTAACTTAGCTTTTCTTGGTTGTTTATTAATATTTATTTTAATATTATTATGTTACATGTCAAAAGTGACCATGAAGTGTCATATCTTAGAATACTGCGAGTGTCTAACCTTTCACCTGGTATAGTATTGAAGATGCGCGGCTGACTCGAGTAAAATTTGCTGTAATAAAAATAATAAGACAAAATTAAAAACAACACGTCACAAACTTTACCTCTTTATAATTTTAGTATAGACTAGCTGACCCGTGCAACTTCGTCTGCACCAAATTCGTTATCACTGGTTTCAATTGTATTTTTAAAAGCGATAAAATTGAATAAAACTGATACCCGATTGCAGCCACAACTACCGTTTCCAATTGTGAATCCTAACTATCCCCGGTCTCACTCAAATATACCCAGATTACATGTGATTTTTGATGTAAAACATCTATAGGCGCACCCTAAACTTAAATCGGCCATGGCGACGTTCGTGGTGATTACACACAAACTTCGCACTATTAACGACCCTATCAGTAACGCATAAGATTCAAATTATTTTTCTAAACTATTATAATAAAGAGGAATCGTAGTATTTTTGTATGTTAGTTACGAATAAAGTCAAACTACTGGACGGATTTCGATAATTCGTTTACCATTAGAATGCTACATTATCCCTTAGTAACATACCGGATTAGACCTCCCATTAGGTTCGATCCCTCGGTAGGGAGCCCTTGAGTGCGTTGCTTGCGCGATACGGTGACACACAAATATACATCACTGCTACAACACTACACGATCACCCCCACACACGTGCACGCCTACACGCTTACACATGAAAGTGGAAGGGTTTACTTATTCCCCTTATCGAATTGAAAAACTCTCAATTTTCCGATAATAAATATATGGAGGAGTTGTTGAGGCGTGTATGCTTGGTACACATATACGTTTCAACAACTCGTACATATATAAATAGTTAGCTAGGTTGGCTAAGATAGGTCGCGATTTTGTATGCAACAGGCAACAGCCAAGCCGAGGTGTGCCGTGCACCCTTGAGCTGGTTGCCAAAATAAAATCGGATGAGTGCCTTAAGCGCTCGCTTTAGTAGTCCGGTGAAGCTGTTAAGACCTTGCTGGGTCAATAGCGTAGACATTTCGAAAAAAACCCTTAGTAACATAGGCTATATTTATTTTTTAGAAAAAAATTGGGATTTCTACTAAAATTGCAATAATGTAATCAAAGGTATGAAAAAAATTTGGCATAAAATGTATTTCACCGCATGCGCCCCGATAACTATGAATGATAGAACAAAAATATGTTCTACAATATTAAAGAACATATTATTATCTATAAAAAAACCTCGCGGCAGCATACATATGTCTATACCTAAAAGTAAAGTCTATACTCAAAAACCTTTACAACCCTACTTGTATAATTGTAAGATTCAAATTGTTTCTATTTAATATTATGTAACGTCACAATAATGTCAGAGAGACGCGTGGATAGAAATGTTTTGTCGTCAACGTCGACCGGTTCATGTCCGATCTCACCAAAGTTAAGCAATGTCGGGCGTGGTCAGTGCTTGGATGGGTGACCGCCTGGAGATATTGCGTGATGTTAGCTTTTTACGGGTCAAATTAATCTTCAGTAATTTTTTTAATGTATAGATAGGTATATGTATTTTTTATATTTTTAAATTAGGTGTAATATAATATTTTTATAATATTACGGAATTGGTTTTTTTTAATCTTACTAATGTACATATACACTGGCCAAAGTCTGACCTACGTACATCCAAAAATTACTCGATAGATTTCAATTACATGTTTTTATTTTTAAAAGAGAGGAGGCTTATTTTCTGCATTAGGTCGAGAAGAGCTGCCAGTGATGATGATGATGAAGATTATGGTTTTTTGTGACGTTACATTTCCGAAGCTACAGGTTATAATACGAACTTTGCACTATTGACGAAGTACTCAAAAACATCTGCAACTCTATCCGTATAAACATAACATTCAAATTGCTTTGTCGAACACTCGTCGTACCAGTATTACACGGCATGCACAAAGGGCGCCCTTTGACATACCGCCAAACACACCGCGCTTGCACCTTTCACTGATTTCTTTGTTACTATTTAATTAGACAATTGACTGTCACGGATTAAACTACGCATTTTTAACGCTATTTATAAATTATGAAACACCCTTCGCAGTTGTGAATGTAACCAGTGTTTTAATTTAAAATATGTCGGACAGCGATAATTTCGGAACTGAAAGTATGCACCCTTCTACAAAGAAAGTAAAATCACACTATGACATATATCTTGATAATGCTATATCTAATACTTTTATAACATACTTCAGTTATCATCGACCAATTCTCACAGTATTAACCAGCTATTCTAAATTTGAAACCCTTGCGTTTTATGGGACAAAAAGTATCCTGGATGTAGCCTTGTAATATCAGTTGTCACTGTGTTAATTTTGGCTTCTATATGGATAACATAGTCTACCTTCATTAAAATTTCCAAAAAATATTGAATGTACAGATTTCGATTTGTTACAGTTTTAATAGTATAGATTAGTTATTAATAATTTTGTGGACGTTTTCGAAGCAGTTGAAATTTTTGAATAAAATTATTATGTAAGCGTAGCCTAGAGGTAAAGTTGGCGGCTCTATACTACTGTCATCATCGACGGGGAGACGGTTCGAACCCCGTCGTTTTTTTTGGTTATCTGTTTTTTTTTATGTAGCCTATATAGCTTGAATTTTTAACTAATCTGTCTGCTGTAAATAGCACAAAGGAAAATTACCAAAATCCATTAAGAATCTCATGAACTACAATTTTTTTCTTTCGTCCGTTATTCTGGAGAACTCCTTGCGTTTTATGGGACAAAGAGTATCCTGGATGTAGTCTTCTAATATTAGTTATCACTGTGTCAAATTTCGTTAAAATTGGTTCAGTACTTTCAGAGTAATTCGGGTTTATATTCTAGACTTTAATCCTTTATCCTGGAGAACCCTTGGCGTTTTATGAGACAAAAAGTATATTTGATGTAATCTCGTAATATTAGCTATCACTATGTCAAGTTTCGTCAAGATTGGTTCAGTAGTTTCAGAGTGATGCGTGTGCATAGGGACAGACAGACAGACAGACAGACAGACAGACAGACAGAAAGACAGACAGACAGACAGACAGACAGACAGACAGAAAGACAGACAGACAGACAGACAGACAAAAATTGTAAAAAGATTATTTTTGGCTTCTATATCGATAACATAGCCTATCCTGATTAAAATTTTCAAAAAATATTTAATGTACAGATTTCGACTTGTTACAGTTTTATTATAGTATAGATTACATCCAAAGTTATCAACTTATCCAAATTTGCTTATACATGGGCCATTTCACGGGAGAGTTACAGTCAAAACTTCGTTTTTTTTTTCGAAATATTTATTTTCGTGTTTTCTGATCGAAAACGAAAATTGTAAATGGTACGAATTTTTTGAATCTGGTCACAACTACAGTACAACAGTTAGAACGCGTAAGCTCATTCATTGCGACGCATGTAACGGATTCAAAAAATCCGTAATTTTCATTTTTCCAATTCAAAATTTTGTATGTTTGAGAATATTTAACAAAAAGTGATCGAAAACAAAATGGAAAAAAATATTCAAGTTTAAAAAAAATATGATTATAACAATGCTCTATATTTTGTTAAAAAAGAAAAAGAGACAATATGCTATAGTTTTTTTAAAGCTTGTACACTGACATAATTATTTTATCATTTAATTCAATCATTCAAAACATTCAATCATTCAATCATCAAGGGAATATTTTATCTTCGAAGTTAGTCTTTAAAAAAAAAGTATTTTGACAGAGTACGGAACTTTAAAAAATGTTATCTCGTAATTTTCAAGTATCACATTGAAAAAAAAAATACGTGTCGATTATTTTCGATCAGAAAATACGAAAAAAAAAAAAATATTTTGACGAAAAAAAAACAATCGACTGAAATCACCTGTGAAATGCATTACCCATATGCAAAATTGTTATATTCTCTTCACTTAGAAAAAAAAATATTGCCATGCTCGATGATAACTCTTCGTCTAATCATCGTAAAGATCTGGTGAGCAACTAAAATTAAATGGTTTTAAATCACGTTAAAGCGCTCTATGATTAGAATTATTAAAAAAAAATTGAGCCTGTAGACCAGTGTTTCTCAACTTGGGGCCCACGCCCCGCAGGGCGCAATTCGATAGTTAAGGGGGCAATTTAAAATGGACTCGACACGATTGTAACTCTTTCGCTTTAGGTTATTTAAATGCAATGTTAGATATCGGTGACAAATTTAGCAAAAAAGGCAAATTCTTAAAAAAATGCTAAACCAAAATAACAAATAGGTAATTAGAGTCGTCAAGTTAAGTATGTTTTTCATTATATGTTTTGAAATTTTACTTACGATGTTTTGATAACAATTTCTTACTGATTTCTTCCTAAAACTTGTCACTTATATTTCAACAAAACAATTTTTCCAAAAAAATATGTATGCGGGAGGCAGGAGAGACATGGCCTAAAAAATGTTGAGAAACACCAGCGCCATTTTATTAAAGATATATGTAAATAGAAATTATCATAATTAGGAATAACATAATAGGACATAAATAGAAATTGATATTGTTGATTTATTACTTCCATAACATAGAATTGTTGATAAATAGTAATTGCTTTGACTTCCATAGTTTGACCTATAAAGGGCAAGATGTCGCTACTCTACACACATAATTGTATGGCTAAACATATTTCAGATACATAAATAAAAATGATTTTATATAGAATTGATGTACGTAAATAATATTAATTTGTTCATTAACCTCTGTGTTACTTAAAATATGTAATGGAACTATAAGTAAATAGCAATTGCTTTGATTTATAAAGTTCGTCTTATTAATTATATAGTTCGGCCTATAAAAGGCAAGATGTCGGTGTTATCTACGCATTCATATGTACAAAGTTCTGTTAGCCAAAGCTCTGGCCAAATAAAGAGTGAAAGTAACTACGAAGTATTTGTCCGGCGTCCTGACTGCATCGACTATGTGTTACACACCTCCTAACATATGCTTTATGAAGTATCTCGGTGAGGTTTCATCTTTAACACAGTACTATAACAGTGGTGTGCGTTCAAATTAACAGACGGCCAGACATTTGTATAAAAATATTGAAATTGTTATTATTACTTATTCCGAAACACCTACAACATTTTTTTTTTCACTGAAATCTGAAGAGCACTAACGCTTTATATTTTTATTATATGTCTGTCCATAGAATTCCTTTTAAAACCTCTCGTCGATGCGCGTGTTTGTGCGAGAGTGTCGTTTTTGAACGTTTCTTCGTAGTTTCCGTACTGTCTCTCATATTTATACTATGACACAGGTGTTGATTTGTCTCAAACGGAACTTTTGTATATTTAAATTCGAGTATTTTGTTGTGATGTATATATGTGGGTGGTGATTTTTTTGTATGTGAAACATCTATATAGACGCGGGTAAACCTGATTGTTGGCGTGGCGACGTTGCGACGACGGCATACGCAAGCGACTGTGCGTACTCTCACTTGTCGCACTGAGCTTGCATACCTCTAATAGTGTAATTTGAGATTCGTTCGATTCGAACAATTTTGATGTTTCACAACTGGCAGGTGTCTCGTGAAGGCTCAATTTTTATTTATTCATTTCAGTATATAAAATTGAGTCGAGAAGAAAAAGTTCGTTAAAGGTGAAAGATACGTCTTTTGGTGACTCGGTATTTGGTAAATAATCAAATTAGATTATAACTCGTTGATATTTATAATAACGCTTATGAGAGAGTTTTACTGTGTCGACTCGTATTTATTTAAAATACTTTGTACTTATTTATAACGAATTTTCGTCTTTGTATGCTGAAAAAAGTTCGGAATTTCGTTATGTCTTTTTGAAATAAAAAAAAATCAGTAAAACTTTCGTTCAAGCTTTTGAACTTTTTTTTATAATAATCGTTTTTTAGTAATGAAAGAGTTACGGCAACCCTCGTTCACAGATGTAAATAAAAAAAAAATGGTCGTTAAAATTTATTTTAAGCTATTGCATAGTTTCTATCGCGGGCCTTGAGCGTGGAGACCGAATCCAAAAATTCCGTAACGAAAAAACCTAACGCCAATCAAGTCTCAAACTTTTGTTTCTTATTTCAGTTACCATAAACCTATAGTTTCAATGATTAATATTCCTGAATAACCTACATGTATTATAAGATAATATAAATATTTTGACCAAAAAAGATAAACAATTGTTCTCTTATCGGTCACCACGCTCAAAAAGTGTAACTTGAATTAATATCAAAGAAAAAAAAAAAAAAACAAAGGAAAAAAAATACTGCATAAATAAAATAAATAAATAGTTATAATTGCATAAGTTAATAAAAAATGCTATGCAATAGCTTTACCGCGGCAGTTCCCGAGTGCCACACGTTTTTTTTTTTTTGTATTTTATTTTGTCGCAAAGCGAACTGTGTAACAGTACTTATTTACCATCATATTAATGTATGAATCATTTCAATAACATATAACCATCTTGTATATATGTTATATATATGTATTTAAAGTATTTGCGAATTTTTATATGTAAATAATTCATTGGACATGCCTGTTATTCGAGCTTGCATAATGTATATATTAACTTTGGTCGTTTGAGATTATAGTATTATTATTTAAAAAAAACGTAACTAAGGCAGTGATATCGAAGCTTACGCGACAACTCTAGCCAGAATACCGTAAAGCATAACTTGTGTTTTTTACGTTAAGTCCACTTAACCGCTCGCCGCGAGTAGTACGGAGAAGCTGTTTAGGCCTCCTCAAAGAACCAATAGAGTAGTCACTTCGAAAGAAAGAAAAGGTCACTTCCATTTGAATTTTACGACGTAGATTTGAACATACCTCTCTGCACTAATTAGTTGTTCTATGATGAAATCATTTAATAGAAGAGGCTATATATTGTTTATTTTTTATGTAGAAAGTTGTTGGTCATGACAACGAAACTCGTTTAAGTTTCTTACACTAACTTAACATTGTCAGCGAGACTTTCAATATTGCGAAACGGCTGTCTATACGGGGTTTGAGCGGTTATCGATTTACCGCACAGTAATTTCAAACAGTGTTCAATCCACGGACATGTAGGTACCAACGAATTTATCAGAATTCACATACATTTACTTATCTTAAATTAGTAACTGTGTCGTCTGACGGTGAAGGAAAACTTCGTGAGGAAACCTGAGCTTGAGAGATGTTCTTGTAGCACCAGTGTATGTGAGGAAAACATAGAATTTTAGATTTATATATTATCGCGAATCATTAAAAACCGAAATTCCAGGAATTCGGTATCTTGACTCTACCCTCCTAATACATTTTTGAATGACGTTATTGCCTTTATGACTGTTTAATTTTGGTTCTTTATAGTTTTTTTTTAACTTCAGGCAACATGATAGTCAAACGCTAAACCTACAAATGAAAAAAATATAGTAATCCTACAAACTTTCATTTTTTTTTAAATGTTTTTGCCATGGTCACGTTTATCTTTGCGGTTTTAGGGCTTAGTAATACTACGTCACGAGCCATTTTGTTGTCTTTTTTTTTAAATTCATAAACTGCTTTGCTTCCATGGAAAAGCATAAAGATGTTATCTTAGATCTATTCTGAGTGCTAGTTTCTATATTCATTAAAATGAGATTTGTAGTTAATTAGTTTGGGTAGTTTTCAAGCGATGCAAGTTCAAACTGAAGTATTAGTATTTGTTTATTTTTGAAGAAAAATCATCCTTATTACTACATAATACTAAAAAATAATACAAATAAATAAAATAAAACAAATGAAAAGCGTCTCTTACATGACGCTTTGTAAGGGTTCTTATATTTCTAGATATGACATGGTCATTCTAGTCGTCTATAAGGTAAACGCACCTTAGTCGTCCCAATATTAAAAAAAGTTTATAGGTTCCTCAATGTATAGAGGATGCCATGTATGCGTTTGATTACTATTGTAGAGTTAGGTCAATACCTCATAATTATTACATTAATTTTTATTTACTTGCGTATTCGTTCTAATCTCAACAATGACTATAGTTACGATGAATTATCGCAGTCTCTAGTCGCAGTTCTCTGTGAAGGGAAACGTCGTGAAGAAATTATAGCAGAGATGTAGGGTATTTCAAAATCCGTCTGGCTAGCTAACTCCTTTAAATTGATCATCTGTCGCCAAGAAAGTGTTGGCGTGTTCCGATAGTTGCAATTGAGAGCTAGTCACCTTTGGTTTGTTCTTACAAATGGACCGTATTTTATATCTAACTAGCTGGCCCGTGCCCACTTCGTTAGGTGGTAAACGTTTATAAAACTTAAATATATAAATTAGACATATGCTGTTGCCGACTTTTTTGTATGCATTATCAAGCTGTACAACTTTTCTCTAGAACTCAATCATATATCTCTCATCGTTTGGCAGCGTTCGTTTTTCTTCGATTTTGCGAATCCGACTACCACAAAAAAGTCTTCATTTTCAGGGTATTATATTGACTATGACACTCACAAATAACGCGGCTTTTTGTTAGTAAAATAATTTTCAAATTCGGTTTTAGAAGAATCAGATATTCCCCCACAATAAAAACTCATAAACTACCTATTTACAATATTAGTATAGATAAAAGCTTTTAACTGAATAAAAAAATGTTATGATATAAAAGGGGTACGGGGATGTATATTGATGTACGTTCAGACACAAAGCGAGTTATTACCACAGACTACATATATATCTGTTTTACCATAGACTAGTTATATATATATATATAATAACGAAAGTGTTATCTTTATATATACATTTCCTCTGTACGTGTGTATGTCACTGTACACCTACGAAACGGTTGGATCGATTTTGATGAAATTTTATGTGCGTATTCCAGTGGATCCGAGAATGGTTTAGATTCACAATTGGACACGGTAGCTGCCACTACGGTTGGCTTTTAGGACCTTTTTTTAAACTATTAAAGCAGGACAACATCCGCAAAAACCGCTAGTTTTATATAATAATCTCCAACGGTCCTTTCTATTTTTGGTGCATTCACCATCTTAGAACGCATTGTCATTAATATTGATGTTTGGAAATGTATTTGTGATATGATCGGGGCATTTTCATTTCTTTCGTAATTATATTAACAGCGCTTGCGGCTTAAATAAAAACAATAGAATTGTTAGTACAAGAAACAGAACCTGATTGATACTCTGCTAGATTGTTTGAAATACAAAAAAAGTTTGTAGTTTTGTTTTCACTGTGAACTGTTAGAATACGCTTGCGTCATTGATTAACCGGTTACTGTTCGAATTGTGGATATATTAGGGATTATTTAAGATAAATATAATGGTTTCGTAAAATCTCTCAAACTGTGTAACTGAAATCCCGAGAGAAAAAAGGGAGAGACGATTAAAGATTTTTCCATTCACCATTTGTGGTGGCGAAGTCGTGCTTTGATCCATGGAATATTAATTCGATGTTAGCAGTTTCGAACCCTGGCATATGTACCTACTCGTTTTTCGGAATTCACGTATATTCACTAATGTTAAATTGGTAAAAGTATCGGCTGACGATTGAAAGAAAACATCATGAGGAAACTTGAACCTGAGAAATGTGCTTTTAGTACTACTGTACGTAGAAAAAAATGAACTGTGGATTTCTCAGAGTTTGAAATCACCAATGCGTCGTCGGTTGACGTGATTATTAAGCCCGTACCTTCCTTTGGGAAGAGGCCTATAGCCCTGGAGTGAGTCTCTCACGGGCTAAAATGACGTGAATTACAGTTTACAGGAATACAGTGTAATTTAAATTACACTCTGCTGAAATAATTTACACTTACTATTTATTTGACTTTTGTATTTGAAGTATGTAAAAATGTGTATGTAACGCTTAATTTATGTGCCTGCCTCTATAAAGCACTACGTGATTACTGATTGTTCGAAAGTGTTCTCGCTCACGTACAACCCGTAACACTTTACACTACCATTCGCGTGCAATTTTGTAGTAAATCTTCTTTAGGCGCGACGAGGAGGTAACTGGACGACAATGCAACGGAAGTCCGTTACGGCAATATGGCGTCACGTTACTGTACCATCCGGTTAGATAATAATTAAACATAACTTAAACTTCTATTAAATCATAACTAATTTAATTCGTTACTTATCATAGTAATCTGTTCATACTTTTCTATATTTTTTTTACTTTATAACAAAGAGTTGCTAATCATATTTTCTGTGTTATTTAAATTTGGAATTAGCTGATAGATGGCACTACAGATAATTAAGCTTTGATTTAATCTGTTACTTACTTACATTGAAACCAGATGACAGTACGGTCGCGCGCCCTTATATACTATAATTAACCAATAAACACATTACTTAAATTTCGAATGACTTGGAATAATTGTAATGTATATTTTTTAATACAATTTCGGCTATAATCGAGCCGCATGTTAATCCCAATTTTAGATTTTGTTTTAAATACCATTACTTCATCCCTGGTAAATAGTTTATATACTGTTAAGATTCGTATAGCCTAGCTTGTAAAGGCGTAAAGATTGAAGAAGGCTAAAATCTTGATAGGGTTTAGAATTGCGTTATTTTAAAAGTATATAGGATTTAATCAATAGTTATTAAGATATGCGCGTTCTAACAAACAGGCAAACCGACAAACACATTTTAATTTTAGACTAATAATTTAAATCTACAACTATTTTTTTCCAATATACTAGAATAAACAAAGATGTCAAATATAGGATTTTATATTAGTTATGATTTATGGAGCTAATATTCATTGGATCGTACTGCTGCATACAATCTCTTTTGTTACTGTACCTACTGATTATTAAAAAAAACAATTAATGAAGGAAAACATCGTATTAAAACTGAAGCGATTTTGCAGATTAACCGTTTTTTTTTTCCAAATCGCTATACAAAATCGCTAAAAGATTCTGGGCTGGCGCGGTGGTTTACCCGTGAAGAGGGAATTTACCCAATAGTTGAACCGTACAATATAACATTATTATAATAATATAAGATTTTTTTTTATCTTTAGTAATAAACTATTGTAAATAAATTAAACATTACTTATCCCCGCTATACTCGCCATATTTGGGTGTTGTATAATTATTTTTTTCTCGCGTTACACGCGTATTAGTCGCTCGCGCAATTTACATACAAAATTGTCACGATACCCATATATTTTTAAGTTTTTTTTTTGTCGTGTAAAATTTAAAAAGTGTTTACTATTAGCCTATTTTGGCAGAAAAAAAAATAATAGTGCTGTGTGAGATTGAAATTCCAACGAGGAAGTTTTGACACCCAGTGTGGCCATTCGGCAGGCGGCTCAGCGCTACAAAAAAAAAGAGAAAAATCACAAAGAAAATGGGATATTTATGAAATTGATTTTGGTGGTGGCATTGCAGTACTGTAGTATGAGTTGCTAGGAGGGTGCAAAGAGCAAACATAGCTAAGAGACTAGCGTACAGCAAAACCGGCATCGGACAATGAGCACTAGTTTATATATATAAGATCATTGTAGAGGAAAAAATATTTGTCGATAAAAAAACGACTAGCTATTCGGGCTGCCGCGATAACATATTATGTATCGATATTATTTTTTGTTGTTTGATTTTTTTTTTCAATATTTATTACGAGATTTTTTTGTTTTATGCATAATTGGAATTAGTAAAATTATTTTAAATTATACCTAGTATTTTTATTGTGGACGAATCATTAATTATGTATATGTGTATATATTTCTAAATTAATTCTGCCAAAGTATGACAATAATTGGTGTATTTACCCTATAGTTCATTTCTTTACAAACCCCCAATCGCTTAAACACTGACTATATATAGATTTTTTTTTTGTTATTAACAAATACAGATTAAATAGATTTAGTCTCGCACGTGGAATAGATTTAGTCGGATAGCGAAACATATCTTGCAAATCCCTAAAATACTTATCTATTTTTTCCCCAAACGTGTATAATTACTCACGAGTATGACTTCGCAGACGGTTAACTTAGCTCCTGACACCTTTTCGGAGGATGTCCATTTATTATGTGAGGTGTTTAGGGAGAATTGGTCAAAGTGAATTTCATTAAATCTCGCATAGACGGGAGAGGGTCGGGCAATTATCTCGTTATTTTTTTTTTTTTTCAATTAAAAAATAGTGTAGGAATTTGAGAAAATGAGATTAATTTAAAGTAAAGTAAGTTTCTAGACGGAAATATGTTAATATCTGAAACAATTCCTTTATATACTAAAATTCACGAATAGCTGCAGAGTTATTTGGTATTGATTGATATTTCGGTATGTAATATTATAATAAATTGTAAGTTAATGTAATAACAGTAAACAAGTTATAGTGCAGATAAAAATACTTAAGAAAGTGTATTTTTGAATGAATACAATGTATACTCTAAATACAAATTTTGAAAGATCTCGCGTGAGATTAGTGCAGAGGGGTCGAGACAAATCTCTCAAGACATCTCACCAAAGGGAAGGGTGGAGTTAAGAAGTCCTCAAAAACACCTCACGTACTTAGTGGAAGATCCCTTATATATTATACGCTCTATGACGGATTCCATTTTGAAGTGCCGGGTTCATATCTGAACGTGATTTTTCTAACGTAGTCCGGTGAAGCTGTTTAAGACCTTGCTAGGTCAATAACGTAGTCGGTTCGAGGAAAAAAAAGCTTTTTTGTAACGACGTCGCGTGTTGGTCGCAATAAAAATTAGGTTAGTAGGCAAGTTAGGGTTTTGCTAATCATTTATAAATGTTCTGCCATCGACAAGAGCACATTTGGTAATAGCATGACAATTTCACAAATCTGTCACTTGTTCTGATAATCTGTATGTAACAGCCCTATATTTTTTGTAGGGAGACACCGTCTTCGGTTACCTTATTTTTTAATATCAAAATACTATGTTATTGAGTAGGGAGACACCTTCTTCGGTTACCTTATTATTTAAAACTAGGTGTTTTCGCGACTTTGTCCGCGTGGAATTGTTATTTTGGGCTAACGCTAACACGCAGCAGACGCTCTGAAAAGGAAAATACCCTGATTTTGAATTATTCTTCATTGGTGTTTTGCTCCTATTGTCATTAGCGTAACGATATATAGATGATATCCTCGATAAATGAGCTATCTAAGACTGCAATAATTTTTCTTTTTTCTCGAACTGACTACGCTATTGACCTAGCAAGGTCTTAACAGCTTCACCGGACTACAAAATAATTTTTCAAATCGGACCAGTAGTTCTTAGCGCCTTCAACCAAACAAACAAACAAACTTTTCAGCTTTATAATATTAGTATAGATGAAAGCCCTATGTCATTGAGTAGGGTGACACCATGTTCGGTCACCTTATTATTTGAAATCAAAGCCATTTATCATTGAGTAGGGTGTCATCGCCTTCAATTAGTTTACTGTTTAAAATCAAACGTCGACTCTAAGAATGGTGGAATTCGTGCCAGGATTCATTGCCCAAGAGGTGAACGTATCAATCGCGTAAATTGATAGGGCCCGGGCTGCTGTGCCCAAGTATGGAGAGTGGTCGGCTACATGCGTTGACACACGGTTCGTCCCAACTTGAGGTTATTATACGACTGGCTTCCAGAATACAGGTCATTTGGAATTGGTCGCCAAAAGCTATAGGCTTTACTTTATAGGCAGTCACTCAACTAAGCACGAATGACTATAATCTCATACATTTAATGCATCACCTAGATAGAAAAGAGTGTCTATATAACTGTTAGGAAAATTGAATAGGACGTTTATTGAATTACTAGATTATGCTTCCACCTACGCTTGCTTTAATATCTGACCTATCTCTCTAAATATGTACAGTACATATTTCTGTATGTAAGATACCCTATGTCCTTTTATGTCCCAATGACAGTGTGTATTCACGATTTCATGATGCTTTTGGAATTTAGACTTGAAAGCGTGACAAACTCGTAATATGTATTTGTAATTTTATCAAAAGATTTAATCCGTATTATTGAATACATACATTCATGTATAGGGGTCGCTCAAGAAAAAGCTTTTTAATTTTTAAGCAGATCAAAGAACCCCATCATCCCACCCACTATGCTTACTTGATACTTAAATAGTCCCATAGAGCAGTAGCAGAAGGGGTTCCCCCCTTAGCGAAATAGCGAAACAGTCTTGCAAATCCCTAAAACACTAATCTATTTCTCAAATATACTCCCATATTCGTGGATTATATATTATAAGTAACGAAGTTAAGTATATCTTCCTACTCTCTTTCTCAATCGATTTTCTTCATTTTTTTTTGTTTGTTAGAGAGATGTGGACTAGCTTTCAAAATCATTATTTTCCTTTCCTTTCTCTCCGCACTTTTGTATTAAACCTATCATGAATTATGGTTAAATTTCGGCCACTAAACAATCATTAATACACATATGAATGTTCTATCAGTCTAGAAGGTGTTTTGGGGTGTCTGTAAAGTATTTCTCCTTATCATATTAAAAATAGAAATATGTTTTTCTTCTGTGAGAGTACGAACTCTGAGTTGTAGAAACGATTATTTTGACAAGCCTAATTCTTTTTTTTTCTCCACTGCTTAACTAGATAATTACTCCTTTAGATATTATTTTAGAAAACGTCGTAATTTATAGGGTCACGTACATATATCGTCTTTAATAACATAATGACAACCTAAATTATATTTTCAACCGCGCAGAAAGAACAGATTACTACGTAATATAGAGGTAATCGATAAAAAACCTTCTTGATTTGCTTAGTATCATTTACAGTAGAAGAATCAGGGAAATCGCTCAAAAAGATTTTGTATTTTTTTTTTCGTTTGAGGCAAAGTTGCGGAATTTTTCCAAGACTTAACTAATTAGAATTAAATTTCGTGTCGCTTCATTTCAGTGAAGGTAGACGGAAATTTTAATGAGTTTAAACGTCTTTAGTTAAGTTAAATAGTAAAAATCGTCTAAGTAAAATACGGTGTTTAAAATTAACTTTTTGGCTATGTTAAATATTTATATATTTGATTTTTGCATATATAATAAAAGAGTTTGTTTGTTTGGAAGCGTTTTTCTTTGAAAGTATGAGATCTTACATAATCTTTTTGAATTCGAAATTGTATATTGTAGATCGCTTAACACAACGCTACTGTCTTTAGGAGCGGATTAATTGAAATGAAAACTCGAGGTCAGAAAGTATGCTAAGCGATAACTGAGTAATAGTACGGTTTAGCCAAGTGCGGCGTGGTGTATCGGGGTTTGTGGGTGGGAGAAATTATACGCGATCCAAACAGAGTACGATATCACGGCCTTAGGAACGAATTGTAGTTAATGTTTAAAGTAAAAAAAAAATCAATACCCTACATTAATTCTTTCGTGATAGTGCTATTCTTATGACAGGCAGTGTCTTTCGTTCTTTGACGCAATAATACCATAACAACATAAAAAATGCTAAACATATTAATGCCACATTTACGTCGATTTAAAGAACCCCCACTTCTATTGCTCATTGTTTAGTATTCCGGTCCGAATACTTAATCCGTCGACTCCCGTCTATGTATGTCCGATGCCGAAGAGTCTGTATGCTGGCGAGCTAGTGTTTAATAAACATAGTATTTATAAAAAATAAAGCTCTTTGCACCCGCAGAAACATACAGAGCAAGCGTCAGAGGAAGTCCCGAAACAGCCGACGCCACCGCCGGACCAGTGGGCCGATATCCTAGGAATACCAGGCGGCGAGAACTCAAA
>JACEII010000499.1:0-20673 GCA_014332785.1 Antheraea mylitta
ACTGATTTGACACATTCGATCAACCTTGCCAACTTAAAAGATTGGACTGATTTGCGTGGTATGAAATCAGGTAATACGATATTAGCACGATAAGCTTTAAGACTTTTAACAGCCAATGAGATATTTGCACGAAGTGTGCTTACTTATAAAATAGATGCTAATATGAAAACGGAAGATTTTGGTCCATGATTGTGAATAAATACGCTCTTAGAAAATTAAAAACAAACTTGATTTACTTTATAAACTACCTATACCACGTATTAATATAATTAACTACTTAACCAATAGGGTTAATTATTGTATATACATATAAAAAGACGAAAAGAAAGAAAAAATAAATTTTAAACGTGCTATCGTTATACTGCTATTTTTTTTTGGTTTGCATTCTTCAATTGTTGGTGTAGACTCTACTAAAATCTTGCTAATTATACAAGCCTTAAGAAATATAAATGTGGACGTTACTACGCATTTCCACTTGGAATTGATTAGCGGCTGTCACGGCTTACAACAGAAAACGTTTGTGAAACATCTAAAAGTAATTTAATAAGGTCTTTGGTTAACGGTTGAACCCGACGTTGGTGGATGGTATTGAACCTGTAGTCGATTGAAACTTTTGATATGTATGTGTAAAATAATAAAGTTCATTGTCACTCTCCAAGTTTTTTCACAGCAGTTATTTTAGGTTATATTTACAAAATTATTTCAGACTAACCATACTCTTTGCTTATGCTAGCAACATTTAAGTAACACAAGAGACGGTTCTTGTTACATCTACCCTCCATATTGATTACATACATAAATGATCTAAAAATACCTACAAACCTATAATATGTTTAGTAGAGTATCTAGATATTTGGAGCAAAGCAAGTACATAATATTTTTTAGATATTTCGATGTGTGTGGGTTTATATCCTCTCTATGTTAGTGTGTAGTGATGCTTCTGATATTGCAAACATACAGAGGCTGCAGTCATCCCACATCGTAAGGTGAACCGCACCCTTGTTTGCCACCATCCTGGTATAAAAAATAATTGTATTACTTTCTATGATAAAATGATATGCCTACCTCATATATCATGTTAAAAGTGTCCATCTCTAAGCATTAAATAATAATTCCAAGACTCTTTAAAACGGCGCTCGCATAGGCAAACGTTATGGATAGCTTTTAATAATCTTGTAAATATAACCTAAAATAACCGCTTTACAAAATCGTGGAATGTGATTGAATTTTTATGAACCTTAGATAATACGTGTAGTGATTTTTTCATGGTTAATTTTGTACAACTTGTTCAAATAATTTAATAATAACAAACCCTGTTGCTACTGTAGCGTTACCCCAATTTAAAGCATTTTCACAGACACTTTTTCATACACAGAGATGGTTCTCCTTATCACTACACTCCATACTTACTTGTAAACTTTACTTATATACGTGGTAGAGTTACCCTGAAGCTGTTACTGGTTTCAGCATGAATGGATCGGCTCACCCAGGGTAGTATCACCCTTTCACAGAAAACTGACGTGAAGTAACAGTGCTTGCATTGTTGTGTTTCCTTCGGTCAATGAGAGCGCCGCGCCGGAGGCCCACCTCTTATTCCCTCGCTTTCTCCTCAATTCCCCTTCCATCTTCCCTCCAAGTACAGGCTGGCAACGCACTTGCGACTCCCCTGGTGTCGCTAGTGTATATGGACGGCGATGATCATTTAACATCAGGTGACCCGCTTGTGCGTTTGCCTCCTATGACATAAAAAATAAACATTCAAATACACTTTAAAACAAAACGACTGCGATTATAGTATGTAGCTATTTTGCTTGAAAGGAGATCTCCTTTTCTGGAACAGACAAAAGAGGTTATATTTTACCAATTCAGTTTTTGCTTTAAATAAATAATAGTTTTGATTCACTTTTTAAGGCTTTTATGTTTTTCTGTATAACGAATGCATGGATATAGCAGTCATTTACAAGTATATAATTAAATTTTTCATCAATAAACTAGAATATTGGCTATCATAGAAACTTATTACTGAGTGTGTATTTACGTAAGTATATACATATTCAGCCGTATACAATGGAAACGAATATTTTCACTTTTAATATTTCATCAGCTATTATGTTGTTTATTTGCTATTCATGATTAATTTAATACACACCGATTATATAATTACCAGCCTTTTTGGCGATTCGCGTGGTAATTGACTAATCCGTGTTTTTAGCAATAGTAAAAAATTTGTCCGTCTCTAACTCACAGGCTAATCTTTTGCTAAATTTGATTGTGAACGGTTCAGAGACATAATCGGGAATATCGGGTCATATAAAATAGACATCTCGCATTTATAAGTATGGATGCAGTAGTTACAATTATGTAGTATTTCATAACTAGAATTATTTTTTATCTAGTAATGCTATATTTCATAACTAGAATTATTTTTTATCTAGTAATGCTAATGCTTATGTATACGTTATTTTATATATAAAAAAAAATCTGTCCCCTATGGATTTCCAAATAACCAAATTATAATAGTTTCAATTATTCTTTATGTAGTTTCGTCTATGTTTATTGTTTATGGAATAAAAACAGACACGAAACGATGTGATATATGTAGAAACTTCGAAACAAATTACAACTTTATTCTTAGACAATTTATAAAATCGTAATAATTGCTTTTAGTAATTTAGGTGCGAGAGAAAACATAAGCTTAATTTAATATTCGAATATGCTATTAAAGCATAGATCTGATGAAATGCAATACAGAGGTTAATATCCCTTAAGAGTATGACTACTATTTAAGCATACATGACGATATACTGCTGATTATTGGTTTTAGCAATAATATCTGAAACTAGGAACTTAAAAACAGAGGACGTAACATCAAAGATAATTGGAGATTTCGGTAGATGGCAACTACGTATAAGCATATTAATGGCTCTGTTAAAATTACCTACCGCTTGGTATCAATTGAATATAATATTTATGGCGCCACCGCAGAATTTTTGGTGTGTAAAGCACGAGTCCTTTACGTCATATTCAGATGAAGAATGGAGAAAAATGTGCTCGCCAGTAAGATTTGACCTTTATTATTTATAAATGTATTTTAATATTTTATAAAATAAATTATTATCTTGCAGCTTATACAAGAACATCCATGTTTGATCTACGACCCAGATATACTTGCGATTGCACCTACCATGGATAAAAATTTAATACCATTGGTTCCATGTAAAAGATTTATATATGAGCAGACGTCTTTCAGTCGCACAATAACGTCCGATTGGGACTTAGTTTGTTCTAAACATTGGTTAATTCATGTTGGTAAAGTTTATATTATGATATTAATATCGAAATATCACCTTTTGTTATTTGTATATAAATCTTCATAATTACAAAGTAGTACAGTTTGAGACTAAAATAGTGAATAAAAACTTTGTTCGCACAACATTTTCAATTTTACAACAGTTTCTTTCAGTAATTATCTAAATTCCTTTCAGTACATCAATTATTTTAGTAAATTATCTATTGTGTAGCAAAGTATTTTCAAATCATTTTTTACTCATTTGAAATTTAACAATTTTCTAAATAACCGTTTCGATATCTTTTGTATAGTTAATACAATTTATAAAAATAAATGTCTACAAGTAGGTACCATCTTATAACTTTTGGAGAAAAGTGTTGCTTGTTGTGCTGGTTTTGAGAGAAATGCAAGTCGATTCTGGTGCCGAAAATAGCTAATAATTTGGAGAATTTTTATTATTCAATAAAGATTTATAACGTTAAAATTGCATTGTTTGAAAATTTTGAATTATATGTGTGTAAAAGGTGTGAATACTGAGATGACATCTGATAGGCGAGAGTGTAAAAGGAAAAACATGTTGTACCGATCCTACTTAAGTGGGATAAGGATAAGAAGATTATGAATATTAAAAACAGACAAATGATAATCATATTAAGATATCAGTGTTATAACCCTTGTTCGCTAATCAGCACTATTTAAAAACAGACGATAATACCTATATCTTATTAATTTAGTTTCTGATGTACTTATTATATTCTTTGAGGAATAGAAAAATGAAATGTACGTAAGATGTATATGAGTTCAGTATTAGTGAACGATAAAAAAAATACGGAACTGTTTTATTTTCAGTTGACTCAGTGCGTGATGATGTGGGGTATAGTATTTGGAGGTATTTTATTCGGAATTCTAGCCGATAATTATGGAAGAAAATTACCTCTTATGATTGGATTAGTAACACAAGGAATAACAAGTTTCTTTGCTAGTTTTATACCACATTATTGGTGGTTTTTGACTAATTGGTTCATACTTGCGTTAGCTTCGGGTGGCATTGGAATAATATCTTTTGTTATTTGTATGGAGGTGAGTATCGAATCGTTATATACTGAAATTGTCACTGAAATATGACCACAACGAAATAAAGATCAGATAATAAGCTTCATAATTATTATGATAGCATAACTATTACACTAACAATATGTAGACATAAACATGTGAAAAACTTTTCAGAACGAACGGCACGCTTCGAAAATAACTAGTATATAATATGCATTTCAGCATATCTATACTAATATTATAAAGCTGAAGAGTTTGTTTGGTTGAATGCTCTAATCTCAAGAACTACCGGTCCGATTTGAAAGTTTCTTTTAGTATAAGATAGCTTATTTATCGAGGATGGCTATAGGCTACATGTCATCACGTTAAAACCAATAGGAGCTGAGCACTAATGAAGAATGTCTCAAAATCGGGCTATTTTGGAAGCTTCCTCTGCGTGTTAATATCAGTATTATATGCGTTGCCATGGTATCATACATATTTTCATGGTTTATTTTGTGTTCCTATTCAAAAAGTTTATTCTACGTTATTTTTGATTCCGATTTTTAATTATACGTGGTACGTTTATGTCGGAAACATTTCTAAAGTTTATTTTGTGTTGCTATTCAAAAAGCTTAGTAGTAATAATATTCGACCAATAAGATAGTCGAAGGTATTAATTCATACTGCCAATTCTGAAATTGTCAATATAGGTAGTTTTCTTCTATGTCCAAGATAATGTAAAGGTATAAGAGCCAAATACTCTATATAATGTTTCGTAAATTTTTATTTTCTTAATTTTCAAGACCACAGAATTCGTTGCTCCGTGGTATTATTTTTCTTTCATTTCACTTATGCACAATAAACGAACTATATTACATAAAACGTCACCAATTTAACACAATATAGAGACAAGTAACACAAGATTATGAATAAAATATAAAATCCACTACATGACTGACTAAAATCCCGCTAAAAACTCCTCAAAAACTTTATTTCTACGTTAGTTTTGTTCCCAATTTTTGATTTGTGATATATTACATGTAATAAAAGTAAAGTGAGTGTATTTTATATTAAAAGTATATGTGATGCTACAAATATCAATATTGTTTTTTAATTCTATCGATGTGTCTGTTTTTTTTTTTGTTCCGGGTAATCTCCGAAACGGCTAGACCTATTTGAACGGGAATTTTACGGGCAAATAAGTAACTAATTAGCTGTTTTATTTAAAGCTAGCGGGTTCAGCAGACGTTGCCCGCCCTGATAATAAAACAAACTATACCTATACCTTGCACAAGAATCATTTTATATATTGGTGAAAACGACATGAAGATGCGTTCTGTAGTTTTTGATCTTATCGCGAACATACATATAGACATACGTGGAATAGGACTTTGTTTTACACTATGTAGTGATAAGCTGTTATCCGGGCATTCGTCGTTCGTGTGACGTGCGCTGTACTGGACTCTAAGAATAAATATATATGCCAAAAAGGCAGTAAACAGGCTGACGGCCCACCTGATGGTAAGTGGTTACCATCGCCTATGAACAACTGTAACACCAAGGGCATCGCTGTTGTAATTGAAAGTCATATGGTACACGTTACCTGTTACAGTAGATGATGTGCGTGTGATACAAATATTTTTGAAAGAGTATTATTGTAATTTACAATAGATGTGTGATCACAATTTTAAATTTATTTAATATATTTAAAAAAACGCGTGCGAAGCCGCGGGT
Organism: Antheraea mylitta; assembly: GCA_014332785.1. Classification (NCBI taxonomy): domain Eukaryota; kingdom Metazoa; phylum Arthropoda; class Insecta; order Lepidoptera; family Saturniidae; genus Antheraea; species Antheraea mylitta. The sequence continues at coordinate 6,059 of JACEII010000499.1, forward strand.
AGCAGTACCATATAAGCATAAAAACATGTTTAAGTATACTTAAATCTATAGATTATTTTGATTTTGTACACTATTTTTTGCTGGAAAAAATTACATGATGGAAATTCCCTCTCTCTCCCACGTGAGATTTAGTAGAATTCGGCTTGACCCGCTCCTTCCTAAGCCCCTCACGTAATTAAAGGACACCCACTTAGCATTGCAACTGCAATCACGAGGGTCCGGAACTTGCACCCCTTTATGCTTTAACCGCAGTAACTACGTCTTGCAGGTATAGAAAAAAAAAATATTTTTTCAACCATTTCCACAATATTATCTATCTATCTATACTATAATAAAACTGTAACAAGTCGAAATCTGTACATTAAATATTTTTTGAAAATTTTAATCAGGGTAGACTATGTTATCGATATAGAAGTCAAAAATAATCTTTTTACAATTTTTGTCTGTCTGTCTGTCTGTCCCTATGCACACGCATCACTCTGAAAGTATCTTGAACCTATCTTGACGAAACTTGACATAGTGATAACTAATATTACGAGATTACATCAAATATACTTTTTGTCCCATAAAACGCAAAGGGTTCTTCAGGATAAGGGATTAAAGTCTAGAATCTAAACCCGTATTACTCTGAAAGTACTGAACCAATTTTAACAAAACTTAACACAGTGATAACTGATATTACAAGGCTACATCCAGGATAGTTTTTGTCCCATAAAACGCAAGGAGTTCTCCAGGATAACGAAAAATAAAAATTGGTAGTTAACGTAACTAGACTTTTTTGCGACACCTTAGTACAAGAGCCGGCAACGTTGAAAGAACAAGAATTTTAGAGTACCTGATTCTTTAATATATGAATATATATTTTTTTGTATCATAACAGGCAAACGACAGGTGGGTCACGTGATGTTTAGTGACCACCACTGTCTATAGACACTAGCAACACCAGGGGATTTGCAAGTGCCTTTCCAACCTGTATATGGGGGAGGGTAAGGGAAGGGAAAGAAGGAAAGGGCAAGAGAGGTGGGCCTCCGGCACTCTCACTGACCGAACGAAACGCCACAATGCAAGCACTGTTATTTCACGTCGGTTTTCTGTGAGAGGGCAGTATTAGCCGGAACGAGCCGACCCATTCATGCTGAAACCAGTATTAGCTTCAGGGTGGCACTACCACCTACAGAAATTATCAATATATCAATACACAGAAATTAGGACATTTGGTAGCGGGTTAACGTTGTATTTTTAATAGGCATTTTAATTTAATTAATTTTGATTTATGATTAATTAATAATAAGTTTAGAAACATTTTTTTCAGTAACTTTTAAATGCAATTAAACATTTAGACACATTTTTTATAAACAATCATATATATACCCGCTGATATATTTTATAAATAAAAAAAAGAATGTGGTGTCGTGGGACACCAGGTAGGAACGAAGTTCCTTCGGCTAATGTAGAATCGACACTATTTGCAAAAAAAAAATCGTGCTCAATTTTATGTAATCGTAATTCAAATTATCAATTAAAATAACAAAATATGTCTCTTTATTTTTGTTTGACAACATAAAATTACATAGAAATAGAAATAATTACAAAAAAGAGAAAGAGAAAGGTATTATACACTACTCGCTTGTGTATACGACTGACGCGCCTGCGCACGTCTTATTTAACTGTTTTATTCCATGCACTTTTCGTTACGGTTTTACTATCACATTTTTTTCAGTTCGGTCGCACAGCAAAATCCCTATCTCCTCCAAGCCTGCCGTAAGGAACTTCGTTCCAATAATAAATTTCAAACCAATTACTTTTTCCATAGCAAAGTATAAATTTCATTTTATTAAACATTATTGACCACCATATACAACGATAAACGTAAACGTATGACTTGGGATTGACGCCATCTTAAATATATGCGTCGTCGACCATCAGGCTATACGAAACCGAAATACCTTGGGCCGGCGAGGTGAAATATCTCGGTGTCACTTTAGATAAACACTTTCAATACTCACAAATTTCGATTCACACACAGAAATAGTGTGAAACAAAGCCGTATGGTCTTGGGTCGTTTCTATCATTTGCTTTGTCAAAAGAGTAAAATGTCCCCCAGACATAAACTCACTTTATATAAAACTTGCATCCGTCCGATTATGACGTACAGTTGTTCGGTCTTTGCACATGCGCAAAATCGTATTCAAAAGTTGCAGGTTCTCCAGAACCGAGCCCTACGTAAAATCACCGGTGCCCCATGGTACGTCCGGAATAAGGATCTCCACAAGAGCTGGAGATGCTTTCTGTCTGGGTGTATATAAAATCACTCACAGGTAGTTATTTCGAAAAAGCCGCGAATCATCCTAGCCCGTTAGTGGTATCCGCCGCGAACGATGAACCCGTACCCAACGCTGCGCAGTATAGAAGACGACCGCGACACATTTTTACCGACCCTCCTGATTCAATCACGTCAGCGAACGATCAATACCAGACTGTCTCTTCAAACAGAGCGTGTTCTCGCCCACGCCCGCATAACCGCAGATCACGCCGTCGTGGTCTGGGAGTAAATTTCGATTCCGCACACTAAATTAGGCCCTCCTCGGCAACGGCTCAAGCCTAAATCTGTTCCCTCGGCGTGGAGCCCTTGAGTACGCTGCTCACGCGATACAGTGACAAAAGAGTTCTACCCTTATTTTTCGTTATCCTATCCTATCCTATATAGTTTAGAGGAATTTTTCCTACACAAAATACATATAGGAGTTGTTGAGGCACGCATGTTTGATACACATGCATGTTTTGATAACTTATATACGTATATAAGTTACCGGACTATTAAGGCGAGCGCTTAAGGCACTCAGCCGATTTTATTTTGGCAACCAGCTCAAGGGTGCACGGCATACCTCGGCTTGGCTGTTGCCTGTTGCATGCAAAATCGCGACCTATCTTAACTGACCTAACTATTCATATATGTACGAGTTGTTGAAACGTATGTGTGTACCAAGCATACACGCCTCAACAATTCCTGCATATATTTATTATCAGAAAATTGAGAGTTTTTCAATTCAATAAGGGAAAAAAGTAAACCCTTCCACTTCCATGTGTAAGCGTGTAGACGGGGGAGTTCCGATCGGGCGCTCAACGAGAGCGGTTGTCCCTTTTGCTACGCGCTTCGATTTCGATACTCGTGATTTTGTGACGTCTGTTATTACTTCGGGAGTGTTCGTCATTGTTCCGATCGGGCGCAGGTGCACGCACACCTGCATTCTTTTCCCAGAAATTGAGTAAGACCTTTCCATTGTATTTATTTATTGCTTTATTTAATTCTTAGTATAATTATTTGTTTACTCAGTTGTTTATCTATTTATTTACGTAGCTCTTTAGTAATTTCTTTATACATTTATATACTATTCAATTATTTATTTAATTAGCTATCTATTTACTTATTTGTTTTCTATTTATACATTTTATTTATTTGTATATATATTACATAAGTGGATAGTCCCGTAGCTTACCGTTTGGCATGCCCCCCTGCCCTTCAGGCAGGGAGGTTGGTTCGTGGCGCCCACTCCTCCCTTAGGTCAACATGGAACAGGCAGCTCATTTCAGAGATTTTCTTTTACGACAGGGCCCAAACGCGGATATCGTTGCTAGTTTCGATAACTATGTAGCGTTATTCGGTGAAACTACGCAGTACGTGCCCCGTGTGGCAACCGCGAATTCTTACGCGACTCTCTTGTCGCAATCGCCATCTGACGTCCAAGATAGGGGCCTAATAGAGGCCCCAATACCGAGCTCCAGCTCGGAGACCGGCTCCGAGATGGAGCTTGACGTAGCGGCGTCCACCGAGCCGCCTGCGACCGATAACGCGCCCGCGATTCCCGCGCCTTCAGCGCAAAACATAGATAATGACGGTTATAAAACCGTCTCTTACATTAGACGCCGCGGTTCGCGTTCGTCAGATTCTGACTCGGGTTCCACACCCCCCGAAAAGTTAGTTAATATAAATGGCGCCCGGGTGCCAGCACCGACTACACCGACAGTCTCTAAGCCACGCGTGGGCGGACCTAGCTCCGTTTCTGTCGCTCCTTCCCAACCTACGGGATCTACAGCTAGGAAACAGCGCCCCCCGCCTCCTGTCACGATCCAAGACAAGTCCCAGTGGACTTCTATCTCGAATCGACTTAAGACACGCTCAATTAATTATACGTCCGCCCTCAGTACTCCGGCGGGCTTTCAAGTTAAATGTCCCACCTCTACAGACCATCGTGCGCTAACAAAATTCCTTAGGGAATCAAAGTTAGCCTATTTCACTTTTGCACTCGAAGAGGAACGCCTCCTCCGCGTAGTGCTTCGCCGCGTCCCGGCCGAGATCTCGGTCGATGACGTCACTCTCTCCCTTAAGGAGAAGAATTTCCCCGTGCGTGAGGTACATCGGATGTACCATCCACGCACCCGCGCCCCGTACAACATGGTCTTAGTCCTCCTCGACCGCTCGCAGGAGGGCAAGGCCATCTTCAACCTCACATCGGTCTGCGATCTAAACGGCATCACCGTTGAGCCCCCACGCAAGACCCAACCCCGTCGCAGTGCCATAACTGCCAGTGTTATGGTCACTCGGCGAGGAATTGCCACCTCCGCCCCAGGTGCGTCAAGTGCCTGGGAGACCACGCCACGAAGGAGTGCGCACGCACTCCCGGCACTCCTGCACCTCCGAGTTGCGTGTTGTGCGGTAACGCGGGTCATCCTGCGAACTATCGCGGTTGTCCCCGTGCACCGCGCACACAACGTCCCCGTCAGGCGAGGCAGGCGCCCAGAGCACCTGTAGCCGCCGCCCGCCCTGCGCCTCCACCTCTCATGTCCGTGGATGCCTTCCCGGGCCTGCCGGGCACTTCCCGGGCCCCGGTAGCGCCCGCGCCCACGACCTCACCGCGCTCGCCACCCTCTGTGCCGCGCGCGGCTCAACCCGGGCGGGCCCCTATGGCCCCCTGGGCACCCCGACCTCAGCCTCAGGCTTCTTTTAAGCCTCAGGCGCCGCTGCCACAGGCGGCTTATGCTTCATCATCCTCTCTCTCGGGTAAATTCGACTGGATGAAGCATTTACTCCGTGAACACGACATGAAGGAGATCCTCGCCTTCTACGCCATCGTCGAGGTAGAAGAGGAGCTAGGTCTCCTCACTGCTCTAGCGCGCTTCCCGGCTATCGGAGCCACCATTCAGCGCATCGCCCGGTCACCCTCTTTTAAATAAGTGTTAAAACTCACGGGTCTTAATAAAGTAAAACCACGCGGTCTATGTCTCTCGTTTTTCAATGCGAGATCCCTTCGGTCACAGCGCGATCTAGTAGCTGACTTTTTGCACGATAGACAGATTGACGTTTTCCTCATCCAGGAAACGATGTTAAAACCGAGTATGCGTAATCCGAGAATCGCGAATTACTGTATAGTCAGGAACGACCGTGTCACCCGCGGGGGTGGCACGTTAATCTATTTTAGGCGTTCGTTGTACTGCATGCCGTTAGATCCGCCCGCGCTAACCAATATGGAAGTGTCAGTGTGTAAATTAGGTATGACCGGTCACTCGAATATTATTTTAGTTTCCGCGTATTTGCCACCAAACAAAGAATTGCTAAGATCCGATTTGCAGGCGCTACTTAATTTAGGAGATTCAGTTATTATAGCGGGGGACCTCAATAGCGGGAACGTTATCTGGAATAGTCCGTGTACCTCTCGTAACGGGAGAATACTCGACGAACTAGGTAGGATTCTCGCTTTTGACGTCATAGCCCCTCTGGAACCCACGCACTATCAAGATCATTGCCGACCCACAGTATTAGATATAGCTCTCTTAAAAAATATCACGCTTCCTGTACGACTCATACAAGTAGTACACGAACTTGATTCAGATCATCGCCCGGTTGTTTTACAGTTAGGTCACAATTCAGACTTCACCCCGCCGTCGGTTAGGGTGGCTGATTACGCGAAACTCGTTCAATATTTTAAAGAAAATCCGTCGTCTAGTAGTTTAGATAGGATTCCGGACGTGTTGGTGTCTAAAGCCGACGCGGATTCGGCCATCGATTCCCTGGTTGATTATCTCCAGACCGCCGTCAGGGTGACCTCGAAAGAAGTACAAGCGGCGAACGATCGCCGTTTTATACTCCCTGACGACGTGAGAGCATTGATCACGGAAAAGAACGCCGCGACTCGAGCTTACGATGCTTACCCGTCTGTAGAAAATCGCGATCGTTTACGTTTGTTACGAAAAACAGTCAAGTCTCGTATTTCTGAGATCCGGGGCGACAGGTGGGACAGACTCCTGGAGGGTCTCCAGCCGTCTCACCTGTCGTACTGGACTCTAGCGCGAACTCTCAAATCAGACATGGTCACTCCAATGCCTTCTCTCGACAGAGGCCCCGGGTTGCCTCCCGCGTTCGATAGCATAGATAAAGCGGAATGCCTTGCCGCAAGCTTAGAGAAACAGTCTTCGCCAAACACTGATAACACTGACCCTTCCATCATAGAGTCTATCGAAACAACCGTAGAGCATGCACTCGCGTCTCCTCCGGCGGATACCCTAACCCCGATAACGTTTGACGAAGTTTCGGCCGTCATCAAGCGTCTCAAGCCTAGGAAGTCCCCAGGTCCCGATGGGATCAGGAACGGGGTTCTGAAACTCCTTCCTGATCGCATCATAGCTCTATTGGTCTGCGTCTTCAATGCGGCCATGTCCAAGGGTCACTTTCCAGCCGTCTGGAAAAAGGCCGTAGTGATAGGTATTCACAAGCCCGGCAAGAAAGCTACGCTTCCCGTTAGCTATCGCCCCATTAGTCTGTTAGATACCTTAGGAAAATTTTACGAGCGGCTCCTTCTGAAACGTCTTCATTTCTCGATCACAGATTTAAAATTAATACCACCTGAGCAGTTGGGATTTCGCGCCGAACACTCTTGCATGAATCAAGTACACCGCCTCACGGAGTACATTTTCTCTAAATTTAACGCCGATCCGAAACGTAAACCGAAACGCACAATTGCAGTCTTCTTCGATATCGCCAAGGCCTTCGATAAGGTCTGGCACGGAGGGCTCATCCATAAATTATGTAAATCTCGCGTACCCGATAGGTTAATTCATATTATCCGCGATTATCTCACTGATAGAACATTCCGCTTCAGAGTGGATGGTGAACTATCGCTGCCCCACCCGATACGCTCAGGTGTGCCACAGGGCTCCATACTCGCGCCCACGCTCTTCAATCTGTTCATCAGTGACCTACCTCGGTCTCGGGGGGTCGAGATAGGTTGTTACGCTGACGATACCGTTTTTACACTTCCGGCTGGCGGTCGGACTTTCTTAGGAAGCGCATCGAAAAAGCCGTTCATGCTCTCGGTGAATGGTTTCGTCGATGGCGCATAGAAGTTAATCCCGATAAGAGTGCCGCAATACTTTTCGATCCCACGAAACGCGTTAATAAATTTGAGCCCATCAGGCTATATGGAATCGATATTCTTTGGGTCGAAGAGGTCAAATATCTCGGTGTCACATTAGATAAACATTTAAAGTTCAATTCACATACAGACAGAGTGCGAAACAAAGCCGCTATGGTCTTGGGTCGCCTCCATCCGTTGCTTTGTCATAAGAGTAAGATGTCCCTCAGACACAAGCTCACTTTGTATAAGACGTGTATCCGTCCCGTGATGACATATAGCTGCCCCGTTTTTGCGCATATGTCCAAAGATAACTTTCATAAGCTGCAGGTTCTCCAAAATCGTGTTTTACGTAAAGTGACCGGTGCTCTGTGGTACATTCGGAGAGTCGATCCCCATAGAGACCTAGAGTTTCCTTCTATCTGGGCGTACGTAAAATCACTTACGATTAGTTATTTTGAAAAAGTTGCGAATCATCCCAATCCCTTAGTGGTATCCGCCGTAAACTATGAACCCGTACCTAACGCTGCGCGTTATAAAAGACGTCCGCGATGCATTTTTACCGACCCTCCTGATTTAATCACGTCAGCGAACGATCAGTACCAGCCTGTCCCTCGAAGCAGAGCGTGCTCACGTCCACGCCCGCGTAACCACAGATCACGCCGCCGTGGTCTGGGGGTTAATTTCGCTCCCGCACACCCGATTAGGCCTCCCACGGCAGCGGCTCAAGCCTAGGTTCGATCCCTCGGTGGGGAGCCCTTGAGTGCGTTGCTTGCGCGATACGGTGACACACAAATATACATCACTGCTACAACACTACACGATCACCCCCACACACGTGCACGCCTACACGCTTACACATGAAAGTGGAAGGGTTTACTTTTTTCCCTCATCGAACTGAAAAACTCTCAATTTTCCGATATTAAATATATGGAGGAGTTATTGAGACGTGTATGCTTGGTACACATATACGTTTCAGCAACTCATACATATATGGGTAGTTAGCTAGGTTAGCTAAGATAGGTCGCAATTTTGCATGCAACAGGCAACAGCCAAACCGAGGTGTGCCGTGCACCCTTGAGCTGGTTGCCATAATAAAATCGGCTGAGTACCTTAAGCGCTCGCCTTAGTAGTTCGGTGAAGCTGTTAAGACCTTGCTGGGCCAATAGCGTAGACATTTCGAAAAAAAAAAGCGTGTAGACGTGCACGTGTGTGTGGGTTATCGTATAGTATTGTAGCAGTGATGTATATTTGTGTGTCACCGTATCGCGCAAGCAGCGCACTTAAGGGATCCCTACCGAGGGATTGAACCTGATGTATAAAACTGGCTTGGTTTGAAGGTGATAGGTACTATGTTGTGAGTGGTACAGAGATTATTTATAAAAATATATTGGAAATATATTTCAAATACGTTTTCGAAACAGTTTATAACTCTTAGACAATAGTTTCAAGCAAGTGACATTTGACGCTTTCGGCGCGATGTTTGACGCTTCGATACGGTGTTCATATATTTTTCTTTAATACAATGGAGTATAAAAAGGTTTAATACAAGTTGAAGATAGTTATGATAAAGTAAGTGGTAGAGATGTTTATTCAGTTGTATGTAGGTTAGTTTTTATTTTAATTGATCCTGGTAGATGACGCTACGAACGGGTACTAGGCTTATTTTAAAAAAAACATGTAATCTGTGTATATGTTTGAGTCAATCCGTGGATAGTTTGGATTCACAATTGGAAATGGTAGTTGTGGCTGCAATCGGGTATCAGTTTTATTTGCGGGGTGGTAGGGCTTTACAGCCTGAATGGGTCACAACCACCATGTACATGGCGTAAAAATCCGTAATAGTGACTAGCTTCTGCGCGACGCGTTTCGGGATCAGCCTGTGCATATCCAGCTTTCTGTAGGCCGGCATGATAGTGGCGACCAGCGATGGATAGTGTGTCACTCGGTGGTCGCTATTGTTTTTGGATTGTACTGTGCAGGCATTTTGCCGTGCTACGATAAAAAAAAAAAAAACATTTTTTTCGCGTTATAACCAATTTGGTGCAAACGAAGTTGCACGGGTCAGCTAGTATAATAATAAAATTATTATATTATATAATAAATTTAATTTACAATATTGTATAATATAATAAATTTAATTAAAATTGAGCGTATTTCAGGTGGTGGGTGGTAAATATCGTACAACAATCCCAGTGATTTATCAATTACCATTTGGTCTTGGTAACGCAACAATGGCAGGACTAGCTTATTGGCTTAGAGATTGGAGAAAACTAGAATTTGCGTTAGCTTCTCTTTCTTCGCTATTCATTTTATATTGGTTTTGGGTACCAGAATCACCAAGATGGTTAATAGCTACGGGGCAGACAGAAAAAGCCTTAGGTAATGTAAATGTAGAAATTGTTCCCTAAACAAAAATTCGTAAAAGGTACTATAAGTGATGTAAAATATTAAAACATTTTTTAGAAGTATTAAAAAAAGCAGTAAAAGAAAATGGCAAGAATTGCAGTTTAGCAGAAATGAAACAATTGTTAGCAATAACTAAGAGCCAGACAAATGAAGATCCTGGATTTATGGTATTCTTTCGTTCGAAGAATATGCGACAAAAGACCTTTTTACTTTCAACGAATTGGTATATATGTTAATCTGTTTTTACATATAAAAACTTCACTTATAATCATGCCATGTAATTACTACGGTACGTTGAATACTTATTTTCAATTTTTATCTTCGGTTTTCATTATACGAAACTACGGCGTATGAAAGTACACCATATATTGGGCTGATTCGTACCAATAGCACACTGAGTTTATATCACAATTGTGCATTCAATATGAGACAATATTTATCTTATAGAAGTATAATAGTACTATATTATGTATCAATTAATTTTTATAATACAAACAAACTGCAAAAACCGGTCAAGGGACCTTTATATATTCTTGAAAACATGTTTACTTTCGACTTATTTATTTCATTTTATTATATTTATATTCCCATATAAATCTATAAAGAAGGAAAGTTTTAAGTCCTCTATAATTTGATGCAGATAGTAAAATTATGATTTTAACGTAGAAAATATAAAGGTTAATTTTAAAGTATTTTATACATTTCAGGTTCTGCACGGGATTAGCTTTCTATACATTTTCTCAATACTTGGGTTCCATTGGAGGAAATATATTTTTGACTGTAGCCCTAAGTGGAATTATTTCAACACTTGGTGCCATTACTTGTATATTTATAGTAACAAAATTTGGTAGGAAAACAACTGTCGGAATATATCAGTTGATTACTGCAGTTTGTTTTGTTATATTACTATTGATACCTAAAGAACTATTTGCGAGTGACTGGCCGAGGCTATTGTTTGCTGGAATTGGATTTGCGGGAATGGCGGTAAGTCGGCCGTGACTTAGCCGATTTGCACGTTGTGTTTATGTTATAAACTCGCATTGGTGTAAATAAAGTTTTCATCACTCATACATAATATTAGAATGTGAGGCATTACGTGAATATAAATACAAACTATAATAATTAAGATACAATTACGCAAGCCCATTTACTTATTTGCTTTTCCCTCGTACTTAAGTCGCATCATCCTTAAAATTACAATAACTTTTGATAGAGTGAATCGATTTTAATAAAACCAAGACTAAATGTTACCTGAGGACTTTATGATTTTCTTGATAAGGTTTTCTCGTGAAAGCACTATTTTGCAGTGATGCCTGTACAAATAAACTAACATAGATTTGTAATAATGATTGAAACGTATTTTTTTATTTATTTCAAGACACCTACCAACAATCTTTTTCAGAAAAATCTAATAAGTACCTAAAGATTTATTATATGTATAGAACAGATAAATCATATGTATAGATTTCAATATCCGAGAAATGGTATGATCTATATATTTCTGTACTAAAAAACAGTTTTCAGGTTTAGCTTTCCTTACGATATTTTCTTTCACCGTCAGCCAATAGCCTTTCCAATTGAAATGAGTAAATGTACCAGAATTTTGGCAATTCCTTATACGGACAACAAAATAATATTGGAGTGGTAAACCACTCTACAATTTGTGTTTGTGTAGTTGCAGAATATTCGAGGGATTTAGTTTTAGTTTCTTAATTAAAATAAAACCTAAATATACAATCCTACCCTTAAAACGTATACCTACATACATAACAAAGAAAATATCCTGTAAATTTATAGATTTTAGGGAAGTTGACAGTTACTCTGACTAGGTTTAGAGAAATTGGTTTGATAAAGACTTTGTCATCAGTAATAAGATTTTATAGGAAGTTGCAATCATTATTGAATTATAATCAATGTAATAAGCCAGTAACAATTCCTTCTCAGGGCTCAATACCAGCGCTCTACTTGTTCTCTGGAGAGCTATTCCCTACTGTGGGTCGAAATGTGGGCGTCAGTGGCGTTACAACATTTGCTCGAATTGCATCCATGGTCGCACCAGCAGTTGTTGGCCTGGATTCACTAGTACCAGATTTCCCACTCATATTACTGACAATAACATCTTTCCTTCAGTTACTAATATTATTACCTTTACCTGAAACTAAAGACAAACCTCTGCCGGACACCGTGGAACAGGCTGAACAGTTTTAGTCCTTTGATGTGAATATTGACTTGTAAATAGGTTGCTAGTTATGTTACTTATTAACTATGATCTCTTATTAGTTATGTTCATATGGTATCAGCTAGTTCTTTGTCAAATGATTCAGCCTGTTTGGTTCAACACCCTGCCAAACAATATGCAAAGCATAGTTCCTTATTCTACAAAAAAAAAGTATTACAGTGACAATATTATATTATAGCTCATTTAAATACAGTTCTAGACTTGTACACTGATCCATGTTATTTGTTAACTTTTACAAATGTTGTAAATTGCCTGTTATTGTCTATGAAGTAGATTTTTTCTATAATTGACGTAAGTGCATATTATGAAATCTTAGACTATCACTGTGAACCGGAATGGTAACTCTAGGTATTCTTAAAATAGATAACATCTCACATTTTATTTCTTATGAAATCTAGAGGATTACAATAATTTATAATATTAATTACAATACATTTTCACTGATTGTTTTTTACTATTTAAAAAATATGGTACTTACTAGGGACAATACAAAAGAAAACATTTGTTACAAAAATTGTATATTTGTGGTGGTTATCAGTGTTAGAATTATGCACATGTGCCTCAATTGATAAATTTAATTTAATACCTGTCAATATAGTGAAAATATTATTTAGTAGAATGTTAAAAATGAAAACACAGTTATACACAGTTACTTGTACTATTAAAAAATGCAATACACTTATTACATTATATTCTTATTAAATAAATCATTTACTTTTTTTATTTGTCATTTGATACTTTATGTTTTCAATTCTATGTAACAATGTAGGGTGAGAATGATACCATGCAGAGTATAATTTGTCATATATTGGGTAATCTAAGTTATCTTTACCTAACTTTATTAGAGCAGATCTCAATTCATTAGAATATGACAATGATACAGCAAAGTTATCAGCTTCAAACTCAAACTTCCTAGAGAGTACCGTTGCAAAGAATGATAAAATAGAATTATATGGAGCTAGAATCATCTGTAATACAACCATTAATCCAATTAAGATTGGCTCTTGGCCTGCAGGGAAACCTAATGATGTGTATAGCATAGAATATTTGAAAAGGAAACCAAATGCAGAGAACAAAAGCAATAAATTAACTTCGGTTAAAACAATTGACTTGTAAATATGGCTACAACTCCAATGGCCTAATTCATGAGCTAAAATGCCTAATATTTCATCTTCACGACATCCTGTGGTAACCTTTTTCTCTTCATCAAACTTCTCAATTAGTGTATCAAATAATACTATCCTTTTCCCGCCAAAAAGTCCACTAAAGTATGCATTGCTATGTGCTGATCTTTTTGACCCTTCAACAATAAACACTTGTGAAAGAGGAAAATGTAACCTAGATGCTAAATCTTCAATTCCTTTTCTGAGAGTGCCGTCAGGTAAGGGTATAAACTTATCAAACATGGGTGCGATAACTGAAGGGTAAATAGTTAGAAGTATCAATGTAGTAAGGGTTGTGAATAACCACAACCAAACTACAAACATGTTTCCACCAAGCATAATGATATAAATGGACACAGATATAATAGGGAGAGTGATTACAACATTAAGCAATAACGATTTGATTTGATCTTTTATAAAGAATCCAATAGTTTGCTTGTTGAAACCATGTTTTTCTTCAAGAACAAATGTTCTGTAAACAGTGAATGGCATATTCATAACAAAGTTAAACAGTGTGACAAGAATCATGAATATACAACTTATCAATATTTCACTATCTGGTGTAATGTTTAAAGACATTGCAATATTTTCACTTTTGTTCCATGCTACATAGAAGTATCTATTATATAGTATCAATGATGTTAGTACTGTGCTGTAGAAATCTTTAACAATTTTAAACTGAGACTTGTCAATTCCATATAGCCGGGCCTTTTTAAATGATTCTTCATTCAGCATCTCATTCAAATCATCTGGGATTGTGTTGTTTGTTTTGTATATATTCAACTGTAAAAATAACAAAAAAAGTCAACCTTTTATCAGCATTTTTATATTTCATTTTATCTATTTAAAAAAGAGGAACCGATAAAAAAACATAAAACATTGTGTATGTCTTGACATGTAGTATGTATGTATATACAGTTTCATACATACTTATGACGAAATAGAATTTATCAACGTACAAAAATTAAAGAATATTTTTGTATTGATAATAAACAGGAAATATTATATTTTCTAAAAATGTTAATGCTTTTATAGCATTGACGTAAATTAGCTTTAAATTTTATGTACGCGCATGCACATACCGTCAGCATTATTTCCAGTTCGAGTTTAGTTTACAAGTTAAAATTTATATTATAATATATACGTCAATGAAATTGGAATAAGCCGTATATTCACGTTTTAATTTTTCAATATGCTATACGTAAACGTAAAAAAAATCTTATAACCTACCTGACGTAAAGAAAGATATAACTCCCAAAGGTATTCCACCCATGTAAACAGAAGTATTAAAAAAACTATGGTATCTTCATCAATATTCATATTTATTATTTTTATGAAGAAATCTTTAATTAAATAATATTCAGTAAAATCGAATATGTACACAATCGTCGTACATAC
>JACEII010000500.1:2597-23270 GCA_014332785.1 Antheraea mylitta
GTATGTACGACGATTGTGTACATATTCGATTTTACTGAATATTATTTAATTAAAGATTTCTTCATAAAAATAATAAATATGAATATTGATGAAGATACCATAGTTTTTTTAATACTTCTGTTTACATGGGTGGAATACCTTTGGGAGTTATATCTTTCTTTACGTCAGGTAGGTTATAAGATTTTTTTTACGTTTACGTATAGCATATTGAAAAATTAAAACGTGAATATACGGCTTATTCCAATTTCATTGACGTATATATTATAATATAAATTTTAACTTGTAAACTAAACTCGAACTGGAAATAATGCTGACGGTATGTGCATGCGCGTACATAAAATTTAAAGCTAATTTACGTCAATGCTATAAAAGCATTAACATTTTTAGAAAATATAATATTTCCTGTTTATTATCAATACAAAAATATTCTTTAATTTTTGTACGTTGATAAATTCTATTTCGTCATAAGTATGTATGAAACTGTATATACATACATACTACATGTCAAGACATACACAATGTTTTATGTTTTTTTATCGGTTCCTCTTTTTTAAATAGATAAAATGAAATATAAAAATGCTGATAAAAGGTTGACTTTTTTTGTTATTTTTACAGTTGAATATATACAAAACAAACAACACAATCCCAGATGATTTGAATGAGATGCTGAATGAAGAATCATTTAAAAAGGCCCGGCTATATGGAATTGACAAGTCTCAGTTTAAAATTGTTAAAGATTTCTACAGCACAGTACTAACATCATTGATACTATATAATAGATACTTCTATGTAGCATGGAACAAAAGTGAAAATATTGCAATGTCTTTAAACATTACACCAGATAGTGAAATATTGATAAGTTGTATATTCATGATTCTTGTCACACTGTTTAACTTTGTTATGAATATGCCATTCACTGTTTACAGAACATTTGTTCTTGAAGAAAAACATGGTTTCAACAAGCAAACTATTGGATTCTTTATAAAAGATCAAATCAAATCGTTATTGCTTAATGTTGTAATCACTCTCCCTATTATATCTGTGTCCATTTATATCATTATGCTTGGTGGAAACATGTTTGTAGTTTGGTTGTGGTTATTCACAACCCTTACTACATTGATACTTCTAACTATTTACCCTTCAGTTATCGCACCCATGTTTGATAAGTTTATACCCTTACCTGACGGCACTCTCAGAAAAGGAATTGAAGATTTAGCATCTAGGTTACATTTTCCTCTTTCACAAGTGTTTATTGTTGAAGGGTCAAAAAGATCAGCACATAGCAATGCATACTTTAGTGGACTTTTTGGCGGGAAAAGGATAGTATTATTTGATACACTAATTGAGAAGTTTGATGAAGAGAAAAAGGTTACCACAGGATGTCGTGAAGATGAAATATTAGGCATTTTAGCTCATGAATTAGGCCATTGGAGTTGTAGCCATATTTACAAGTCAATTGTTTTAACCGAAGTTAATTTATTGCTTTTGTTCTCTGCATTTGGTTTCCTTTTCAAATATTCTATGCTATACACATCATTAGGTTTCCCTGCAGGCCAAGAGCCAATCTTAATTGGATTAATGGTTGTATTACAGATGATTCTAGCTCCATATAATTCTATTTTATCATTCTTTGCAACGGTACTCTCTAGGAAGTTTGAGTTTGAAGCTGATAACTTTGCTGTATCATTGTCATATTCTAATGAATTGAGATCTGCTCTAATAAAGTTAGGTAAAGATAACTTAGATTACCCAATATATGACAAATTATACTCTGCATGGTATCATTCTCACCCTACATTGTTACATAGAATTGAAAACATAAAGTATCAAATGACAAATAAAAAAAGTAAATGATTTATTTAATAAGAATATAATGTAATAAGTGTATTGCATTTTTTAATAGTACAAGTAACTGTGTATAACTGTGTTTTCATTTTTAACATTCTACTAAATAATATTTTCACTATATTGACAGGTATTAAATTAAATTTATCAATTGAGGCACATGTGCATAATTCTAACACTGATAACCACCACAAATATACAATTTTTGTAACAAATGTTTTCTTTTGTATTGTCCCTAGTAAGTACCATATTTTTTAAATAGTAAAAAACAATCAGTGAAAATGTATTGTAATTAATATTATAAATTATTGTAATCCTCTAGATTTCATAAGAAATAAAATGTGAGATGTTATCTATTTTAAGAATACCTAGAGTTACCATTCCGGTTCACAGTGATAGTCTAAGATTTCATAATATGCACTTACGTCAATTATAGAAAAAATCTACTTCATAGACAATAACAGGCAATTTACAACATTTGTAAAAGTTAACAAATAACATGGATCAGTGTACAAGTCTAGAACTGTATTTAAATGAGCTATAATATAATATTGTCACTGTAATACTTTTTTTTTGTAGAATAAGGAACTATGCTTTGCATATTGTTTGGCAGGGTGTTGAACCAAACAGGCTGAATCATTTGACAAAGAACTAGCTGATACCATATGAACATAACTAATAAGAGATCATAGTTAATAAGTAACATAACTAGCAACCTATTTACAAGTCAATATTCACATCAAAGGACTAAAACTGTTCAGCCTGTTCCACGGTGTCCGGCAGAGGTTTGTCTTTAGTTTCAGGTAAAGGTAATAATATTAGTAACTGAAGGAAAGATGTTATTGTCAGTAATATGAGTGGGAAATCTGGTACTAGTGAATCCAGGCCAACAACTGCTGGTGCGACCATGGATGCAATTCGAGCAAATGTTGTAACGCCACTGACGCCCACATTTCGACCCACAGTAGGGAATAGCTCTCCAGAGAACAAGTAGAGCGCTGGTATTGAGCCCTGAGAAGGAATTGTTACTGGCTTATTACATTGATTATAATTCAATAATGATTGCAACTTCCTATAAAATCTTATTACTGATGACAAAGTCTTTATCAAACCAATTTCTCTAAACCTAGTCAGAGTAACTGTCAACTTCCCTAAAATCTATAAATTTACAGGATATTTTCTTTGTTATGTATGTAGGTATACGTTTTAAGGGTAGGATTGTATATTTAGGTTTTATTTTAATTAAGAAACTAAAACTAAATCCCTCGAATATTCTGCAACTACACAAACACAAATTGTAGAGTGGTTTACCACTCCAATATTATTTTGTTGTCCGTATAAGGAATTGCCAAAATTCTGGTACATTTACTCATTTCAATTGGAAAGGCTATTGGCTGACGGTGAAAGAAAATATCGTAAGGAAAGCTAAACCTGAAAACTGTTTTTTAGTACAGAAATATATAGATCATACCATTTCTCGGATATTGAAATCTATACATATGATTTATCTGTTCTATACATATAATAAATCTTTAGGTACTTATTAGATTTTTCTGAAAAAGATTGTTGGTAGGTGTCTTGAAATAAATAAAAAAATACGTTTCAATCATTATTACAAATCTATGTTAGTTTATTTGTACAGGCATCACTGCAAAATAGTGCTTTCACGAGAAAACCTTATCAAGAAAATCATAAAGTCCTCAGGTAACATTTAGTCTTGGTTTTATTAAAATCGATTCACTCTATCAAAAGTTATTGTAATTTTAAGGATGATGCGACTTAAGTACGAGGGAAAAGCAAATAAGTAAATGGGCTTGCGTAATTGTATCTTAATTATTATAGTTTGTATTTATATTCACGTAATGCCTCACATTCTAATATTATGTATGAGTGATGAAAACTTTATTTACACCAATGCGAGTTTATAACATAAACACAACGTGCAAATCGGCTAAGTCACGGCCGACTTACCGCCATTCCCGCAAATCCAATTCCAGCAAACAATAGCCTCGGCCAGTCACTCGCAAATAGTTCTTTAGGTATCAATAGTAATATAACAAAACAAACTGCAGTAATCAACTGATATATTCCGACAGTTGTTTTCCTACCAAATTTTGTTACTATAAATATACAAGTAATGGCACCAAGTGTTGAAATAATTCCACTTAGGGCTACAGTCAAAAATATATTTCCTCCAATGGAACCCAAGTATTGAGAAAATGTATAGAAAGCTAATCCCGTGCAGAACCTGAAATGTATAAAATACTTTAAAATTAACCTTTATATTTTCTACGTTAAAATCATAATTTTACTATCTGCATCAAATTATAGAGGACTTAAAACTTTCCTTCTTTATAGATTTATATGGGAATATAAATATAATAAAATGAAATAAATAAGTCGAAAGTAAACATGTTTTCAAGAATATATAAAGGTCCCTTGACCGGTTTTTGCAGTTTGTTTGTATTATAAAAATTAATTGATACATAATATAGTACTATTATACTTCTATAAGATAAATATTGTCTCATATTGAATGCACAATTGTGATATAAACTCAGTGTGCTATTGGTACGAATCAGCCCAATATATGGTGTACTTTCATACGCCGTAGTTTCGTATAATGAAAACCGAAGATAAAAATTGAAAATAAGTATTCAACGTACCGTAGTAATTACATGGCATGATTATAAGTGAAGTTTTTATATGTAAAAACAGATTAACATATATACCAATTCGTTGAAAGTAAAAAGGTCTTTTGTCGCATATTCTTCGAACGAAAGAATACCATAAATCCAGGATCTTCATTTGTCTGGCTCTTAGTTATTGCTAACAATTGTTTCATTTCTGCTAAACTGCAATTCTTGCCATTTTCTTTTACTGCTTTTTTTAATACTTCTAAAAAATGTTTTAATATTTTACATCACTTATAGTACCTTTTACGAATTTTTGTTTAGGGAACAATTTCTACATTTACATTACCTAAGGCTTTTTCTGTCTGCCCCGTAGCTATTAACCATCTTGGTGATTCTGGTACCCAAAACCAATATAAAATGAATAGCGAAGAAAGAGAAGCTAACGCAAATTCTAGTTTTCTCCAATCTCTAAGCCAATAAGCTAGTCCTGCCATTGTTGCGTTACCAAGACCAAATGGTAATTGATAAATCACTGGGATTGTTGTACGATATTTACCACCCACCACCTGAAATACGCTCAATTTTAATTAAATTTATTATATTATACAATATTGTAAATTAAATTTATTATATAATATAATAATTTTATTATTATACTAGCTGACCCGTGCAACTTCGTTTGCACCAAATTGGTTATAACGCGAAAAAAATGTTTTTTTTTTTTTTATCGTAGCACGGCAAAATGCCTGCACAGTACAATCCAAAAACAATAGCGACCACCGAGTGACACACTATCCATCGCTGGTCGCCACTATCATGCCGGCCTACAGAAAGCTGGATATGCACAGGCTGATCCCGAAACGCGTCGCGCAGAAGCTAGTCACTATTACGGATTTTTACGCCATGTACATGGTGGTTGTGACCCATTCAGGCTGTAAAGCCCTACCACCCCGCAAATAAAACTGATACCCGATTGCAGCCACAACTACCATTTCCAATTGTGAATCCAAACTATCCACGGATTGACTCAAACATATACACAGATTACATGTTTTTTTTAAAATAAGCCTAGTACCCGTTCGTAGCGTCATCTACCAGGATCAATTAAAATAAAAACTAACCTACATACAACTGAATAAACATCTCTACCACTTACTTTATCATAACTATCTTCAACTTGTATTAAACCTTTTTATACTCCATTGTATTAAAGAAAAATATATGAACACCGTATCGAAGCGTCAAACATCGCGCCGAAAGCGTCAAATGTCACTTGCTTGAAACTATTGTCTAAGAGTTATAAACTGTTTCGAAAACGTATTTGAAATATATTTCCAATATATTTTTATAAATAATCTCTGTACCACTCACAACATAGTACCTATCACCTTCAAACCAAGCCAGTTTTATACATCAGGTTCAATCCCTCGGTAGGGATCCCTTAAGTGCGCTGCTTGCGCGATACGGTGACACACAAATATACATCACTGCTACAATACTATACGATAACCCACACACACGTGCACGTCTACACGCTTTTTTTTTTCGAAATGTCTACGCTATTGGCCCAGCAAGGTCTTAACAGCTTCACCGAACTACTAAGGCGAGCGCTTAAGGTACTCAGCCGATTTTATTATGGCAACCAGCTCAAGGGTGCACGGCACACCTCGGTTTGGCTGTTGCCTGTTGCATGCAAAATTGCGACCTATCTTAGCTAACCTAGCTAACTACCCATATATGTATGAGTTGCTGAAACGTATATGTGTACCAAGCATACACGTCTCAATAACTCCTCCATATATTTAATATCGGAAAATTGAGAGTTTTTCAGTTCGATGAGGGAAAAAAGTAAACCCTTCCACTTTCATGTGTAAGCGTGTAGGCGTGCACGTGTGTGGGGGTGATCGTGTAGTGTTGTAGCAGTGATGTATATTTGTGTGTCACCGTATCGCGCAAGCAACGCACTCAAGGGCTCCCCACCGAGGGATCGAACCTAGGCTTGAGCCGCTGCCGTGGGAGGCCTAATCGGGTGTGCGGGAGCGAAATTAACCCCCAGACCACGGCGGCGTGATCTGTGGTTACGCGGGCGTGGACGTGAGCACGCTCTGCTTCGAGGGACAGGCTGGTACTGATCGTTCGCTGACGTGATTAAATCAGGAGGGTCGGTAAAAATGCATCGCGGACGTCTTTTATAACGCGCAGCGTTAGGTACGGGTTCATAGTTTACGGCGGATACCACTAAGGGATTGGGATGATTCGCAACTTTTTCAAAATAACTAATCGTAAGTGATTTTACGTACGCCCAGATAGAAGGAAACTCTAGGTCTCTATGGGGATCGACTCTCCGAATGTACCACAGAGCACCGGTCACTTTACGTAAAACACGATTTTGGAGAACCTGCAGCTTATGAAAGTTATCTTTGGACATATGCGCAAAAACGGGGCAGCTATATGTCATCACGGGACGGATACACGTCTTATACAAAGTGAGCTTGTGTCTGAGGGACATCTTACTCTTATGACAAAGCAACGGATGGAGGCGACCCAAGACCATAGCGGCTTTGTTTCGCACTCTGTCTGTATGTGAATTGAACTTTAAATGTTTATCTAATGTGACACCGAGATATTTGACCTCTTCGACCCAAAGAATATCGATTCCATATAGCCTGATGGGCTCAAATTTATTAACGCGTTTCGTGGGATCGAAAAGTATTGCGGCACTCTTATCGGGATTAACTTCTATGCGCCATCGACGAAACCATTCACCGAGAGCATGAACGGCTTTTTCGATGCGCTTCCTAAGAAAGTCCGACCGCCAGCCGGAAGTGTAAAAACGGTATCGTCAGCGTAACAACCTATCTCGACCCCCCGAGACCGAGGTAGGTCACTGATGAACAGATTGAAGAGCGTGGGCGCGAGTATGGAGCCCTGTGGCACACCTGAGCGTATCGGGTGGGGCAGCGATAGTTCACCATCCACTCTGAAGCGGAATGTTCTATCAGTGAGATAATCGCGGATAATATGAATTAACCTATCGGGTACGCGAGATTTACATAATTTATGGATGAGCCCTCCGTGCCAGACCTTATCGAAGGCCTTGGCGATATCGAAGAAGACTGCAATTGTGCGTTTCGGTTTACGTTTCGGATCGGCGTTAAATTTAGAGAAAATGTACTCCGTGAGGCGGTGTACTTGATTCATGCAAGAGTGTTCGGCGCGAAATCCCAACTGCTCAGGTGGTATTAATTTTAAATCTGTGATCGAGAAATGAAGACGTTTCAGAAGGAGCCGCTCGTAAAATTTTCCTAAGGTATCTAACAGACTAATGGGGCGATAGCTAACGGGAAGCGTAGCTTTCTTGCCGGGCTTGTGAATACCTATCACTACGGCCTTTTTCCAGACGGCTGGAAAGTGACCCTTGGACATGGCCGCATTGAAGACGCAGACCAATAGAGCTATGATGCGATCAGGAAGGAGTTTCAGAACCCCGTTCCTGATCCCATCGGGACCTGGGGACTTCCTAGGCTTGAGACGCTTGATGACGGCCGAAACTTCGTCAAACGTTATCGGGGTTAGGGTATCCGCCGGAGGAGACGCGAGTGCATGCTCTACGGTTGTTTCGATAGACTCTATGATGGAAGGGTCAGTGTTATCAGTGTTTGGCGAAGACTGTTTCTCTAAGCTTGCGGCAAGGCATTCCGCTTTATCTATGCTATCGAACGCGGGAGGCAACCCGGGGCCTCTGTCGAGAGAAGGCATTGGAGTGACCATGTCTGATTTGAGAGTTCGCGCTAGAGTCCAGTACGACAGGTGAGACGGCTGGAGACCCTCCAGGAGTCTGTCCCACCTGTCGCCCCGGATCTCAGAAATACGAGACTTGACTGTTTTTCGTAACAAACGTAAACGATCGCGATTTTCTACAGACGGGTAAGCATCGTAAGCTCGAGTCGCGGCGTTCTTTTCCGTGATCAATGCTCTCACGTCGTCAGGGAGTATAAAACGGCGATCGTTCGCCGCTTGTACTTCTTTCGAGGTCACCCTGACGGCGGTCTGGAGATAATCAACCAGGGAATCGATGGCCGAATCCGCGTCGGCTTTAGACACCAACACGTCCGGAATCCTATCTAAACTACTAGACGACGGATTTTCTTTAAAATATTGAACGAGTTTCGCGTAATCAGCCACCCTAACCGACGGCGGGGTGAAGTCTGAATTGTGACCTAACTGTAAAACAACCGGGCGATGATCTGAATCAAGTTCGTGTACTACTTGTATGAGTCGTACAGGAAGCGTGATATTTTTTAAGAGAGCTATATCTAATACTGTGGGTCGGCAATGATCTTGATAGTGCGTGGGTTCCAGAGGGGCTATGACGTCAAAAGCGAGAATCCTACCTAGTTCGTCGAGTATTCTCCCGTTACGAGAGGTACACGGACTATTCCAGATAACGTTCCCGCTATTGAGGTCCCCCGCTATAATAACTGAATCTCCTAAATTAAGTAGCGCCTGCAAATCGGATCTTAGCAATTCTTTGTTTGGTGGCAAATACGCGGAAACTAAAATAATATTCGAGTGACCGGTCATACCTAATTTACACACTGACACTTCCATATTGGTTAGCGCGGGCGGATCTAACGGCATGCAGTACAACGAACGCCTAAAATAGATTAACGTGCCACCCCCGCGGGTGACACGGTCGTTCCTGACTATACAGTAATTCGCGATTCTCGGATTACGCATACTCGGTTTTAACATCGTTTCCTGGATGAGGAAAACGTCAATCTGTCTATCGTGCAAAAAGTCAGCTACTAGATCGCGCTGTGACCGAAGGGATCTCGCATTGAAAAACGAGAGACATAGACCGCGTGGTTTTACTTTATTAAGACCCGTGAGTTTTAACACTTATTTAAAAGAGGGTGACCGGGCGATGCGCTGAATGGTGGCTCCGATAGCCGGGAAGCGCGCTAGAGCAGTGAGGAGACCTAGCTCCTCTTCTACCTCGACGATGGCGTAGAAGGCGAGGATCTCCTTCATGTCGTGTTCACGGAGTAAATGCTTCATCCAGTCGAATTTACCCGAGAGAGAGGATGATGAAGCATAAGCCGCCTGTGGCAGCGGCGCCTGAGGCTTAAAAGAAGCCTGAGGCTGAGGTCGGGGTGCCCAGGGGGCCATAGGGGCCCGCCCGGGTTGAGCCGCGCGCGGCACAGAGGGTGGCGAGCGCGGTGAGGTCGTGGGCGCGGGCGCTACCGGGGCCCGGGAAGTGCCCGGCAGGCCCGGGAAGGCATCCACGGACATGAGAGGTGGAGGCGCAGGGCGGGCGGCGGCTACAGGTGCTCTGGGCGCCTGCCTCGCCTGACGGGGACGTTGTGTGCGCGGTGCACGGGGACAACCGCGATAGTTCGCAGGATGACCCGCGTTACCGCACAACACGCAACTCGGAGGTGCAGGAGTGCCGGGAGTGCGTGCGCACTCCTTCGTGGCGTGGTCTCCCAGGCACTTGACGCACCTGGGGCGGAGGTGGCAATTCCTCGCCGAGTGACCATAACACTGGCAGTTATGGCACTGCGACGGGGTTGGGTCTTGCGTGGGGGCTCAACGGTGATGCCGTTTAGATCGCAGACCGATGTGAGGTTGAAGATGGCCTTGCCCTCCTGCGAGCGGTCGAGGAGGACTAAGACCATGTTGTACGGGGCGCGGGTGCGTGGATGGTACATCCGATGTACCTCACGCACGGGGAAATTCTTCTCCTTAAGGGAGAGAGTGACGTCATCGACCGAGATCTCGGCCGGGACGCGGCGAAGCACTACGCGGAGGAGGCGTTCCTCTTCGAGTGCAAAAGTGAAATAGGCTAACTTTGATTCCCTAAGGAATTTTGTTAGCGCACGATGGTCTGTAGAGGTGGGACATTTAACTTGAAAGCCCGCCGGAGTACTGAGGGCGGACGTATAATTAATTGAGCGTGTCTTAAGTCGATTCGAGATAGAAGTCCACTGGGACTTGTCTTGGATCGTGACAGGAGGCGGGGGGCGCTGTTTCCTAGCTGTAGATCCCGTAGGTTGGGAAGGAGCGACAGAAACGGAGCTAGGTCCGCCCACGCGTGGCTTAGAGACTGTCGGTGTAGTCGGTGCTGGCACCCGGGCGCCATTTATATTAACTAACTTTTCGGGGGGTGTGGAACCCGAGTCAGAATCTGACGAACGCGAACCGCGGCGTCTAATGTAAGAGACGGTTTTATAACCGTCATTATCTATGTTTTGCGCTGAAGGCGCGGGAATCGCGGGCGCGTTATCGGTCGCAGGCGGCTCGGTGGACGCCGCTACGTCAAGCTCCATCTCGGAGCCGGTCTCCGAGCTGGAGCTCGGTATTGGGGCCTCTATTAGGCCCCTATCTTGGACGTCAGATGGCGATTGCGACAAGAGAGTCGCGTAAGAATTCGCGGTTGCCACACGGGGCACGTACTGCGTAGTTTCACCGAATAACGCTACATAGTTATCGAAACTAGCAACGATATCCGCGTTTGGGCCCTGTCGTAAAAGAAAATCTCTGAAATGAGCTGCCTGTTCCATGTTGACCTAAGGGAGGAGTGGGCGCCACGAACCAACCTCCCTGCCTGAAGGGCAGGGGGGCATGCCAAACGGTAAGCTACGGGACTATCCACTTATGTAATATATATACAAATAAATAAAATGTATAAATAGAAAACAAATAAGTAAATAGATAGCTAATTAAATAAATAATTGAATAGTATATAAATGTATAAAGAAATTACTAAAGAGCTACGTAAATAAATAGATAAACAACTGAGTAAACAAATAATTATACTAAGAATTAAATAAAGCAATAAATAAATACAATGGAAAGGTCTTACTCAATTTCTGGGAAAAGAATGCAGGTGTGCGTGCACCTGCGCCCGATCGGAACAATGACGAACACTCCCGAAGTAATAACAGACGTCACAAAATCACGAGTATCGAAATCGAAGCGCGTAGCAAAAGGGACAACCGCTCTCGTTGAGCGCCCGATCGGAACTCCCCCGTCTACACGCTTACACATGGAAGTGGAAGGGTTTACTTTTTTCCCTTATTGAATTGAAAAACTCTCAATTTTCTGATAATAAATATATGCAGGAATTGTTGAGGCGTGTATGCTTGGTACACACATACGTTTCAACAACTCGTACATATATGAATAGTTAGGTCAGTTAAGATAGGTCGCGATTTTGCATGCAACAGGCAACAGCCAAGCCGAGGTATGCCGTGCACCCTTGAGCTGGTTGCCAAAATAAAATCGGCTGAGTGCCTTAAGCGCTCGCCTTAATAGTCCGGTAACTTATATACGTATATAAGTTATCAAAACATGCATGTGTATCAAACATGCGTGCCTCAACAACTCCTATATGTATTTTGTGTAGGAAAAATTCCTCTAAACTATATAGGATAGGATAGGATAACGAAAAATAAGGGTAGAACTCTTTTGTCACTGTATCGCGTGAGCAGCGTACTCAAGGGCTCCACGCCGAGGGAACAGATTTAGGCTTGAGCCGTTGCCGAGGAGGGCCTAATTTAGTGTGCGGAATCGAAATTTACTCCCAGACCACGACGGCGTGATCTGCGGTTATGCGGGCGTGGGCGAGAACACGCTCTGTTTGAAGAGACAGTCTGGTATTGATCGTTCGCTGACGTGATTGAATCAGGAGGGTCGGTAAAAATGTGTCGCGGTCGTCTTCTATACTGCGCAGCGTTGGGTACGGGTTCATCGTTCGCGGCGGATACCACTAACGGGCTAGGATGATTCGCGGCTTTTTCGAAATAACTACCTGTGAGTGATTTTATATACACCCAGACAGAAAGCATCTCCAGCTCTTGTGGAGATCCTTATTCCGGACGTACCATGGGGCACCGGTGATTTTACGTAGGGCTCGGTTCTGGAGAACCTGCAACTTTTGAATACGATTTTGCGCATGTGCAAAGACCGAACAACTGTACGTCATAATCGGACGGATGCAAGTTTTATATAAAGTGAGTTTATGTCTGGGGGACATTTTACTCTTTTGACAAAGCAAATGATAGAAACGACCCAAGACCATACGGCTTTGTTTCACACTATTTCTGTGTGTGAATCGAAATTTGTGAGTATTGAAAGTGTTTATCTAAAGTGACACCGAGATATTTCACCTCGCCGGCCCAAGGTATTTCGGTTTCGTATAGCCTGATGGTCGACGACGCATATATTTAAGATGGCGTCAATCCCAAGTCATACGTTTACGTTTATCGTTGTATATGGTGGTCAATAATGTTTAATAAAATGAAATTTATACTTTGCTATGGAAAAAGTAATTGGTTTGAAATTTATTATTGGAACGAAGTTCCTTACGGCAGGCTTGGAGGAGATAGGGATTTTGCTGTGCGACCGAACTGAAAAAAATGTGATAGTAAAACCGTAACGAAAAGTGCATGGAATAAAACAGTTAAATAAGACGTGCGCAGGCGCGTCAGTCGTATACACAAGCGAGTAGTGTATAATACCTTTCTCTTTCTCTTTTTTGTAATTATTTCTATTTCTATGTAATTTTATGTTGTCAAACAAAAATAAAGAGACATATTTTGTTATTTTAATTGATAATTTGAATTACGATTACATAAAATTGAGCACGATTTTTTTTTTGCAAATAGTGTCGATTCTACATTAGCCGAAGGAACTTCGTTCCTACCTGGTGTCCCACGACACCACATTCTTTTTTTTATTTATAAAATATATCAGCGGGTATATATATGATTGTTTATAAAAAATGTGTCTAAATGTTTAATTGCATTTAAAAGTTACTGAAAAAAATGTTTCTAAACTTATTATTAATTAATCATAAATCAAAATTAATTAAATTAAAATGCCTATTAAAAATACAACGTTAACCCGCTACCAAATGTCCTAATTTCTGTGTATTGATATATTGATAATTTCTGTAGGTGGTAGTGCCACCCTGAAGCTAATACTGGTTTCAGCATGAATGGGTCGGCTCGTTCCGGCTAATACTGCCCTCTCACAGAAAACCGACGTGAAATAACAGTGCTTGCATTGTGGCGTTTCGTTCGGTCAGTGAGAGTGCCGGAGGCCCACCTCTCTTGCCCTTTCCTTCTTTCCCTTCCCTTACCCTCCCCCATATACAGGTTGGAAAGGCACTTGCAAATCCCCTGGTGTTGCTAGTGTCTATAGACAGTGGTGGTCACTAAACATCACGTGACCCACCTGTCGTTTGCCTGTTATGATACAAAAAAATATATATTCATATATTAAAGAATCAGGTACTCTAAAATTCTTGTTCTTTCAACGTTGCCGGCTCTTGTACTAAGGTGTCGCAAAAAAGTCTAGTTACGTTAACTACCAATTTTTATTTTTCGTTATCCTGGAGAACTCCTTGCGTTTTATGGGACAAAAACTATCCTGGATGTAGCCTTGTAATATCAGTTATCACTGTGTTAAGTTTTGTTAAAATTGGTTCAGTACTTTCAGAGTAATACGGGTTTAGATTCTAGACTTTAATCCCTTATCCTGAAGAACCCTTTGCGTTTTATGGGACAAAAAGTATATTTGATGTAATCTCGTAATATTAGTTATCACTATGTCAAGTTTCGTCAAGATAGGTTCAAGATACTTTCAGAGTGATGCGTGTGCATAGGGACAGACAGACAGACAGACAAAAATTGTAAAAAGATTATTTTTGACTTCTATATCGATAACATAGTCTACCCTGATTAAAATTTTCAAAAAATATTTAATGTACAGATTTCGACTTGTTACAGTTTTATTATAGTATAGATAGATAGATAATATTGTGGAAATGGTTGAAAAAATATTTTTTTTTTCTATACCTGCAAGACGTAGTTACTGCGGTTAAAGCATAAAGGGGTGCAAGTTCCGGACCCTCGTGATTGCAGTTGCAATGCTAAGTGGGTGTCCTTTAATTACGTGAGGGGCTTAGGAAGGAGCGGGTCAAGCCGAATTCTACTAAATCTCACGTGGGAGAGAGAGGGAATTTCCATCATGTAATTTTTTCCAGCAAAAAATAGTGTACAAAATCAAAATAATCTATAGATTTAAGTATACTTAAACATGTTTTTATGCTTATATGGTACTGCTACCCGCGGCTTCGCACGCGTTTTTTTAAATATATTAAATAAATTTAAAATTGTGATCACACATCTATTGTAAATTACAATAATACTCTTTCAAAAATATTTGTATCACACGCACATCATCTACTGTAACAGGTAACGTGTACCATATGACTTTCAATTACAACAGCGATGCCCTTGGTGTTACAGTTGTTCATAGGCGATGGTAACCACTTACCATCAGGTGGGCCGTCAGCCTGTTTACTGCCTTTTTGGCATATATATTTATTCTTAGAGTCCAGTACAGCGCACGTCACACGAACGACGAATGCCCGGATAACAGCTTATCACTACATAGTGTAAAACAAAGTCCTATTCCACGTATGTCTATATGTATGTTCGCGATAAGATCAAAAACTACAGAACGCATCTTCATGTCGTTTTCACCAATATATAAAATGATTCTTGTGCAAGGTATAGGTATAGTTTGTTTTATTATCAGGGCGGGCAACGTCTGCTGAACCCGCTAGCTTTAAATAAAACAGCTAATTAGTTACTTATTTGCCCGTAAAATTCCCGTTCAAATAGGTCTAGCCGTTTCGGAGATTACCCGGAACAAAAAAAAAAACAGACACATCGATAGAATTAAAAAACAATATTGATATTTGTAGCATCACATATACTTTTAATATAAAATACACTCACTTTACTTTTATTACATGTAATATATCACAAATCAAAAATTGGGAACAAAACTAACGTAGAAATAAAGTTTTTGAGGAGTTTTTAGCGGGATTTTAGTCAGTCATGTAGTGGATTTTATATTTTATTCATAATCTTGTGTTACTTGTCTCTATATTGTGTTAAATTGGTGACGTTTTATGTAATATAGTTCGTTTATTGTGCATAAGTGAAATGAAAGAAAAATAATACCACGGAGCAACGAATTCTGTGGTCTTGAAAATTAAGAAAATAAAAATTTACGAAACATTATATAGAGTATTTGGCTCTTATACCTTTACATTATCTTGGACATAGAAGAAAACTACCTATATTGACAATTTCAGAATTGGCAGTATGAATTAATACCTTCGACTATCTTATTGGTCGAATATTATTACTACTAAGCTTTTTGAATAGCAACACAAAATAAACTTTAGAAATGTTTCCGACATAAACGTACCACGTATAATTAAAAATCGGAATCAAAAATAACGTAGAATAAACTTTTTGAATAGGAACACAAAATAAACCATGAAAATATGTATGATACCATGGCAACGCATATAATACTGATATTAACACGCAGAGGAAGCTTCCAAAATAGCCCGATTTTGAGACATTCTTCATTAGTGCTCAGCTCCTATTGGTTTTAACGTGATGACATGTAGCCTATAGCCATCCTCGATAAATAAGCTATCTTATACTAAAAGAAACTTTCAAATCGGACCGGTAGTTCTTGAGATTAGAGCATTCAACCAAACAAACTCTTCAGCTTTATAATATTAGTATAGATATGCTGAAATGCATATTATATACTAGTTATTTTCGAAGCGTGCCGTTCGTTCTGAAAAGTTTTTCACATGTTTATGTCTACATATTGTTAGTGTAATAGTTATGCTATCATAATAATTATGAAGCTTATTATCTGATCTTTATTTCGTTGTGGTCATATTTCAGTGACAATTTCAGTATATAACGATTCGATACTCACCTCCATACAAATAACAAAAGATATTATTCCAATGCCACCCGAAGCTAACGCAAGTATGAACCAATTAGTCAAAAACCACCAATAATGTGGTATAAAACTAGCAAAGAAACTTGTTATTCCTTGTGTTACTAATCCAATCATAAGAGGTAATTTTCTTCCATAATTATCGGCTAGAATTCCGAATAAAATACCTCCAAATACTATACCCCACATCATCACGCACTGAGTCAACTGAAAATAAAACAGTTCCGTATTTTTTTTATCGTTCACTAATACTGAACTCATATACATCTTACGTACATTTCATTTTTCTATTCCTCAAAGAATATAATAAGTACATCAGAAACTAAATTAATAAGATATAGGTATTATCGTCTGTTTTTAAATAGTGCTGATTAGCGAACAAGGGTTATAACACTGATATCTTAATATGATTATCATTTGTCTGTTTTTAATATTCATAATCTTCTTATCCTTATCCCACTTAAGTAGGATCGGTACAACATGTTTTTCCTTTTACACTCTCGCCTATCAGATGTCATCTCAGTATTCACACCTTTTACACACATATAATTCAAAATTTTCAAACAATGCAATTTTAACGTTATAAATCTTTATTGAATAATAAAAATTCTCCAAATTATTAGCTATTTTCGGCACCAGAATCGACTTGCATTTCTCTCAAAACCAGCACAACAAGCAACACTTTTCTCCAAAAGTTATAAGATGGTACCTACTTGTAGACATTTATTTTTATAAATTGTATTAACTATACAAAAGATATCGAAACGGTTATTTAGAAAATTGTTAAATTTCAAATGAGTAAAAAATGATTTGAAAATACTTTGCTACACAATAGATAATTTACTAAAATAATTGATGTACTGAAAGGAATTTAGATAATTACTGAAAGAAACTGTTGTAAAATTGAAAATGTTGTGCGAACAAAGTTTTTATTCACTATTTTAGTCTCAAACTGTACTACTTTGTAATTATGAAGATTTATATACAAATAACAAAAGGTGATATTTCGATATTAATATCATAATATAAACTTTACCAACATGAATTAACCAATGTTTAGAACAAACTAAGTCCCAATCGGACGTTATTGTGCGACTGAAAGACGTCTGCTCATATATAAATCTTTTACATGGAACCAATGGTATTAAATTTTTATCCATGGTAGGTGCAATCGCAAGTATATCTGGGTCGTAGATCAAACATGGATGTTCTTGTATAAGCTGCAAGATAATAATTTATTTTATAAAATATTAAAATACATTTATAAATAATAAAGGTCAAATCTTACTGGCGAGCACATTTTTCTCCATTCTTCATCTGAATATGACGTAAAGGACTCGTGCTTTACACACCAAAAATTCTGCGGTGGCGCCATAAATATTATATTCAATTGAT
Organism: Antheraea mylitta; assembly: GCA_014332785.1. Taxonomy (NCBI): domain Eukaryota; kingdom Metazoa; phylum Arthropoda; class Insecta; order Lepidoptera; family Saturniidae; genus Antheraea; species Antheraea mylitta. The sequence continues at coordinate 20,321 of JACEII010000500.1, forward strand.
ACCAAGCGGTAGGTAATTTTAACAGAGCCATTAATATGCTTATACGTAGTTGCCATCTACCGAAATCTCCAATTATCTTTGATGTTACGTCCTCTGTTTTTAAGTTCCTAGTTTCAGATATTATTGCTAAAACCAATAATCAGCAGTATATCGTCATGTATGCTTAAATAGTAGTCATACTCTTAAGGGATATTAACCTCTGTATTGCATTTCATCAGATCTATGCTTTAATAGCATATTCGAATATTAAATTAAGCTTATGTTTTCTCTCGCACCTAAATTACTAAAAGCAATTATTACGATTTTATAAATTGTCTAAGAATAAAGTTGTAATTTGTTTCGAAGTTTCTACATATATCACATCGTTTCGTGTCTGTTTTTATTCCATAAACAATAAACATAGACGAAACTACATAAAGAATAATTGAAACTATTATAATTTGGTTATTTGGAAATCCATAGGGGACAGATTTTTTTTTATATATAAAATAACGTATACATAAGCATTAGCATTACTAGATAAAAAATAATTCTAGTTATGAAATATAGCATTACTAGATAAAAAATAATTCTAGTTATGAAATACTACATAATTGTAACTACTGCATCCATACTTATAAATGCGAGATGTCTATTTTATATGACCCGATATTCCCGATTATGTCTCTGAACCGTTCACAATCAAATTTAGCAAAAGATTAGCCTGTGAGTTAGAGACGGACAAATTTTTTACTATTGCTAAAAACACGGATTAGTCAATTACCACGCGAATCGCCAAAAAGGCTGGTAATTATATAATCGGTGTGTATTAAATTAATCATGAATAGCAAATAAACAACATAATAGCTGATGAAATATTAAAAGTGAAAATATTCGTTTCCATTGTATACGGCTGAATATGTATATACTTACGTAAATACACACTCAGTAATAAGTTTCTATGATAGCCAATATTCTAGTTTATTGATGAAAAATTTAATTATATACTTGTAAATGACTGCTATATCCATGCATTCGTTATACAGAAAAACATAAAAGCCTTAAAAAGTGAATCAAAACTATTATTTATTTAAAGCAAAAACTGAATTGGTAAAATATAACCTCTTTTGTCTGTTCCAGAAAAGGAGATCTCCTTTCAAGCAAAATAGCTACATACTATAATCGCAGTCGTTTTGTTTTAAAGTGTATTTGAATGTTTATTTTTTATGTCATAGGAGGCAAACGCACAAGCGGGTCACCTGATGTTAAATGATCATCGCCGTCCATATACACTAGCGACACCAGGGGAGTCGCAAGTGCGTTGCCAGCCTGTACTTGGAGGGAAGATGGAAGGGGAATTGAGGAGAAAGCGAGGGAATAAGAGGTGGGCCTCCGGCGCGGCGCTCTCATTGACCGAAGGAAACACAACAATGCAAGCACTGTTACTTCACGTCAGTTTTCTGTGAAAGGGTGATACTACCCTGGGTGAGCCGATCCATTCATGCTGAAACCAGTAACAGCTTCAGGGTAACTCTACCACGTATATAAGTAAAGTTTACAAGTAAGTATGGAGTGTAGTGATAAGGAGAACCATCTCTGTGTATGAAAAAGTGTCTGTGAAAATGCTTTAAATTGGGGTAACGCTACAGTAGCAACAGGGTTTGTTATTATTAAATTATTTGAACAAGTTGTACAAAATTAACCATGAAAAAATCACTACACGTATTATCTAAGGTTCATAAAAATTCAATCACATTCCACGATTTTGTAAAGCGGTTATTTTAGGTTATATTTACAAGATTATTAAAAGCTATCCATAACGTTTGCCTATGCGAGCGCCGTTTTAAAGAGTCTTGGAATTATTATTTAATGCTTAGAGATGGACACTTTTAACATGATATATGAGGTAGGCATATCATTTTATCATAGAAAGTAATACAATTATTTTTTATACCAGGATGGTGGCAAACAAGGGTGCGGTTCACCTTACGATGTGGGATGACTGCAGCCTCTGTATGTTTGCAATATCAGAAGCATCACTACACACTAACATAGAGAGGATATAAACCCACACACATCGAAATATCTAAAAAATATTATGTACTTGCTTTGCTCCAAATATCTAGATACTCTACTAAACATATTATAGGTTTGTAGGTATTTTTAGATCATTTATGTATGTAATCAATATGGAGGGTAGATGTAACAAGAACCGTCTCTTGTGTTACTTAAATGTTGCTAGCATAAGCAAAGAGTATGGTTAGTCTGAAATAATTTTGTAAATATAACCTAAAATAACTGCTGTGAAAAAACTTGGAGAGTGACAATGAACTTTATTATTTTACACATACATATCAAAAGTTTCAATCGACTACAGGTTCAATACCATCCACCAACGTCGGGTTCAACCGTTAACCAAAGACCTTATTAAATTACTTTTAGATGTTTCACAAACGTTTTCTGTTGTAAGCCGTGACAGCCGCTAATCAATTCCAAGTGGAAATGCGTAGTAACGTCCACATTTATATTTCTTAAGGCTTGTATAATTAGCAAGATTTTAGTAGAGTCTACACCAACAATTGAAGAATGCAAACCAAAAAAAAATAGCAGTATAACGATAGCACGTTTAAAATTTATTTTTTCTTTCTTTTCGTCTTTTTATATGTATATACAATAATTAACCCTATTGGTTAAGTAGTTAATTATATTAATACGTGGTATAGGTAGTTTATAAAGTAAATCAAGTTTGTTTTTAATTTTCTAAGAGCGTATTTATTCACAATCATGGACCAAAATCTTCCGTTTTCATATTAGCATCTATTTTATAAGTAAGCACACTTCGTGCAAATATCTCATTGGCTGTTAAAAGTCTTAAAGCTTATCGTGCTAATATCGTATTACCTGATTTCATACCACGCAAATCAGTCCAATCTTTTAAGTTGGCAAGGTTGATCGAATGTGTCAAATCAGT
>JACEII010000501.1:13234-33907 GCA_014332785.1 Antheraea mylitta
AAATTTTCAATTATTACATTGAGAAAAAATACGTGTCCATTATTTTCCATCCAAATTTGTATATCCTCTATCCCCTTTTGGTGATTTATGTACATGTGTTGATATGTTACTATTTTAGATTACTATACATTGTTATAGTGAATAATTTAGTTAGGTTTAAAACGTGTATTTGTCACACTTGATATTAGCGAAATTTCTACATAGGCAAAGGCCATACCGAAAGAGAATAATTGATTGATAAGTAAGTGCCTATAGAAAATTTACTCAATGCCAAGCCAAAAGAAACATAAACAATAAAAATAAATATATAGAAAGCACGATAAATTGTGTATTTCTATTTTCCGTGCTTGAAATCTTGGATAACAATGTCTAGATAAAGTTTTTAAAATATTAATAAAAGCCAGCGATTTCTTTCATATAGAATGCAATGTATTTCATTAGAAAACAATTGAATGGACTGCATCATTGAGGCATAAAATGGCTTACTTACTACATAGCCCTTAGTAGTTTCATAGATTACCACCTACAAACTTATTCAAGGATTCTTTATATACAACAATACAGATATTTTAAAAAAAAAATCCTACTAAGTAGGCTTGTATACGATATGTTATTAAACAAAGTGTATGCGCATAGATTTTGCATTGCGGTAACGAAACCTTTTGAAGTTTTTTTTTTTTTCGAAATGTCTACGTTATTGAACCAGCAAGGTCTTAACAGCTTCACCGGACTACAAAAATAGAACTGAAGAACTGACACCGGACCTGATATCCGTTTACAGCCTTAAGTACAAATGAAAAAGCAAACCTTTTCAAAGAAATTGCAAATGATTTCTAAATTTAATGAACAGTCATATTTTAATGTATTCATACTTCGCAGATTCTATATAATCGATTGCTCTACCCAGTGGTGATGAGATAAACAATAACTTTATCGGGTGGGTAGCTCTGGCGTCAGGCTTAGGTCGCACTGCTGATGGTGAGTTTATACTTAGAGTACATACAATTCATACAAAAGGCACGTTTAATAATAATTGATCATTCTATATTTTTCAATAGTTGTACTATATATACTTATTGGCGCATAAATAAATCTATAAGATGTATTATATAGCCATTTATTATACAATATAAAACATTTAGAAGTTAAGTTAAGCACGCATAATATATGTATATATAATATATGTATATGTAATATATATGTCTGTATATATTTCTTATGTACAGACGGGTACATAAGAACTTGCATATGGTGTTTGTTGATCTGGAAAAAGAGATGAAAACCATGTAACTAGAAAAGTGTTGAGTATGATGGTGGATGGATATACGAGTAGAGGAAGACCGAAAAAAGTGTGGATGGATTGTGTGAAAAATGATATGTGCGTAAAAGGTGTGAATACTGATATGACATTTGATAGGAGGGAGTGGAAAAAGAAAACATGTTGTGCCGACTCTATTTGGGTGGGATAAGGGTAATGATGATGATGATGAAGCACGCAGTATATTAGCTGTGAGATATGCAGTTAATTGTATGCTTGACAGTCTTATAGAAATAGTGTGAAACTCGTGCCACTCAGTTACCAGGACGACGAAAAAATATTTTATTTCTCTTAATAAATAAAATCCGAAGAGTATTTGTTTTAAATGGGAGATTGCTTATTGTACCTATAGTGTGAGAAATTACAATTTAGATTAACTACTTATATGCGACTAAGGTGTTATGATAATAGGGTTTTACGGTATTATGTGGTATTATGATGATGATATAAGAAAAAAGAAATCTGCCTGAAAATAACCAAACTTCAACCTTCAACAAATTTTAAACGGTGAGGTTTAGAAAAGAAATGTAAATAACCTTTTTTGTAGTAAATTCAATTTTCTACAAATATATGAGATGAGGTATTTTATTTATATAGTGAATACCGAGATATGAATTTTTCTTTCTAATAATAAAGAAAAGATAAAAAAAAATGAGAGGCGGAAGACTTTCCCATTCAAATTAAAGCTCATACTTAGAGAGATTTTTTTGAAGTCACTACCAACCTATTTTTCAGTGAAACGTTAAAAAATAGTCGATTTCTTTAGCTCACCCTATTAAACACAGTTATAGTAAAATGCAGTTCAGCAAAAGATATAAGACGCTAGTTTATAATAATTTTTGCAGGTATTCGTAAATATTTATACTTATTAGAAATGTTGTGCAAATTTAAGGTTCAACCATTGGTCCTAATCAACGTCTGAGTTCAGTAAACTTACCAATTATCAGCAACGATGCATGCGCTGCTATATATGGACCGATAATTACAAATGGCATCGTTTGTACCAGCGGCTATGGTGGTAGAGGCACTTGCCAAGGTGATTCTGGTGGTCCTCTTGCTGCTACCATTAGCGGAAGAAGAGTTCTTGTAAGTACGAACATCATATATTCTTCTATCTTTCAACTTTCTTAAAGATAAAACAATCCTACATTCTGATATATAAATACTTAAATTATTTGTTTAGGATATGCTTATGTTATGTGGAGAGTACTGGCGTTGTTGTGTTCCGTATCTAAAGGTTTATTTGGCAATACGCACATGCTCACGAGGAACATTACTCACGAGTAGCAATCTGTTATTACCTTAGGACTGCAGCTCTTTATCTTTTCTTTGTAGTGGTTCTTAACATCAGGTCGTCTACAAGCATGGTTGCCACTTCATAACAAAAAAGAAAAATTCAGAATTGGCAAAGTGATAGCCCACCCCTTATTGTCCTTTTATTATTTTTGTGCTCACATTCAATTTTGCCGTTTAAGCGACTTTGTCGCTAGATCTAGTGGATTTTGGACATGTTTAACGACTTTTTTTCAATCTAGCGACTTAAAAAAATTAGCGACTTCTATCGACTAATTGAATATTGAAAATATTTAAGTATATTGGTACTAATTTAATTGTAACTACTGGTAACAACATGAATTGCTGATTTTGTTTTTGGAATTTCCTTACCAGAATGACGTTCGATCTCGGGGTCGACCAGAATGAAAACAGCAAAAAGAGTTATAACGTGTTTAAAAGTTGTAACTAATCCATCTAAAGCCTTGAAATATTTCATATATATACTTCAACCTATTTTTTACTATGAAACATTTAGTGATTTTAGGCGGATTTTTTTATTATGTATTTTTCAAAATCTAGCGACTTTTTAAATGACGTTTGGAGAGTTTTTTATTTCATAAACGGCAATACTGCTCACAATATATGTGCGTTTTCAGGTTGGTGTCATCTCGTTTACTGCACGAGCTGGATGCATGGCTGGCTTGCCAGCAGGCTACAGCAGGGTTACATCCTACATATCTTGGATTCTCTCTATCTAATAGAACAAATGACATTATAAAATAAATATTTATAATAAATATATTTTGAATATTTCTTATATTGCCTGTATACCTAAGTGTTACGTCAGCCTAGCTATTTTCCAAGTTCATTTAAAACGCGTTGTTTGTTGTATTAACAACATATTGTAGTCGTATTGTATGTATTAACAATATATCGCCGTACAAGTAGAGCTTTTAAAAGGGTGTTTTCTTAAATCCTTAATGATTTTTAGTCTCAGATCCAGTACTTACGTGAAATATACACTAATTTGTTATTTAGTAATAACTAGCGTGCTTGGCGGACGTTGCTTCGCTCTGATAATAATAAAAAAAAACTTGACTTTTTTAAATCATAGTGTCACCATATAGTGTCCATAGCCAACAGTTTAAGGTCAGTATTTATATTTCTCGGTAGTCCGGTGAAGCTCTTAAAACCTTGCTAGGTCAATAGCGTAGTCATTTCGACGAAATAAAATATTTCTTCATTTATATTAATTAGGTCTTTACCTATGAAATTGCCCTTTTGTATGAAAAAGATGAAAAGAATTTTTTTCATGTATTTTTTATTCGTATTAATCGAAGTAATCACCCATGCAATCAATACATCTTTGCCAAAGCAGTGGCAGTTTATTGATGCCCTTCTTAAATAAATCAGCTTGACGGGAGGCAAGAAATTCTTCAAAGGCATTTTGTACTGCCTCTCGGGTATTGAATTTTTTCCCCGCGAAGGAGCTATCTAAATTCTGGAAAAAGTAGTAGTCTGTAGACGCCAGGTCTGGTGAGTAGGGCGGATGACGGAGAACTTCCAACCTCAGTTCTTGCAACTTGGAGACCGTCTGCTGTGCAGTATGAGGTCGCGCATTGTCATGCAGGAGCAGCGGAGACGAGCGATTGACCAATGCTGGTTGGAGATGTGCCAGCTTCTCCATCATTGTGTTCAGTTCTTCACGGTACACATCTGCAGTAATGTTCACTCCGTTTGGTAAGAAGCTGTGATGAATCACACCAGCGCTAGACCACCAAACAGTGACCATCACTTTTCTAGGGGTTTTCGTTTAGGGCATTGTTTAGGTGCTGAACCAGGATCCAACCAACTTGCTGAGCGCTTGCGGTTATCAAACAGATTCCATTTTTATCGCAGGTAACAATGCGGTTCAAAATTCCTTCATTTGTGTTTCTTTTGAGCAGTACAAAAAGCACGTCTCGACGCGTACTTCGCGCTGGCGATCATTGAGTTCGTGGGGCACCCATTTGTCAAGCCTTTTTACCTTGCCAATTTGACGCAAATGAACCAATATTGTTTTGACGCTAACGTCGAAAGCTGCTGCTAATTCAGCCGTAGATTGTGTATCATCAGCTTCCACAATCGCCTTTAATTCGTCATGGTCGATAAAGTCTTCGGACGACCGCAAGGTTCATTTTTCAGGTCGAAATTCCCAGAACGGAAGCGAGCAAACCAATAACAGGTGGTGCATTGGTTTGTAGTGTTAGCTCCGTAAACGTCGTTGATGTTGCGTGCCCCTTGTGCCGCGTTGGTGCCACGACGATACTCATACTCCATGATTACTCGAATTTTTAACGTATCCATTATGACAAAAAAAAAGATGAAGTGCTATGAAAATGTAACTCTAATCAATAAACAAATGACTACTTTTGGAAAAAGAATTCTATGTTTTTAAAATAAAATTAATTTGAAATTAGAATTCTTACCCAAACAAAAATTATTTTGATTTGAAATGGCCAGTACTGCAGAACGGCAATAGGTAAAGACCTATTATTTCAGTTTTATTACATCCAATTTGAAATCTTTAACTTCATATGTCACATAGCCATGTCCATAAAATATCACACGGTTTCCTTGTTTACACAATCTTTGTAGACGTATAAATATATATACAATAGTGTGAACTGTAAGTGTGAACTTGAAACTGGGTCACGAAGGCATCTAAAGCACGCTTTCTGAAGGGGAGTGTTCTGCCACAGTACACATAACAAACAGTATGGAAACTACCTATAAACGCTCGCACCGGCATGGCACACTCACACAAACATGCGCATCGACGAGACTCCTAAGCGGTTTTGCGGTGCTATTCATAGAAGTAATTTCAATACCTCTCGTCGATGCGCATGTTTTTTTTATGTAAATCATAGGAGGCAAACGAACAGGTGGGCACCTGATGTTAAGTGATCACCACCGTCCATAGACACTAGCGGCACTAGAAGAGTTGCAAGTACGTTGCCAGCCTGTGTTAGAAAGGAAGAAGGGAGGGGAGAGGGGAAGAGGGGGAAAGAGAAGAGAGGGAAGGGAAAGGGAGAGAGGTGGGCCTCCAGCGCTCTCACTGACCGAACGAAACGCTACATTGCAAGCACTGTTACTTCACGTCGGTTTTCTGTGAGAGTGTGGTACTACCCCAGACGAGCCGACCCATTCATGCTGAAACCAATGGCATCAGCGTGGCTGCCACCACCTACGAAAAATGTTTGTGTGAGTGTGCCGTTTTCGAGCGTTTGTTCGTAATTTCCGTACTGTCTCTCATATTTATACTGTGGTTCTCCGTTGCGAGTCACTTGCGCGACGCGAGAACTTTCATTCTGCCACGCAGTATTTAGTAGCTAGATGTTTCTTTGTGTTGAACTATGAGAGGGTGCGTTTTACTGTATAGATGCGTATGAACGTGGTAGTGCTGAGAAAAATAAATAGTATATACCACATATAGTATATTTTACAGGCTATATTATAAAATAACAATGATTTGAAATCTATAGCATGATTATGCATAGCTCAATTGGGGGTTGCTTAATACAACGAAGTTAATACAGTATATTTTTGCTTTGTATCTTATTTTGTACTCTTAATCCTTTTTGGGATACAATACTTTTCCTGGCTTAATGGTGACTATCGATGCAATGCAATTTTTCTCTCGTCTCTTTATTATTAATATATTATTAAGCAATTCTTGTATATTTTTATACTGTTATATACCCATTTAGAATCTCGGAAACGGCGTCAGCTATTTCCGTGAAACTTAGTATGTAGGCGGTTTCAGGGACGATAAATCGATCTAGCTAGATTTCATTTATAGAAAACTTTTTAACTGAAATTTTAGGCAATGAAAAAATATAGCCAGAATATAAAGATAAATTTCGCCGGCGCTTTCGAAACAAAAATAGATCAACAGATGGAAATCGGCTGCTACAAAACTCCGTCTAACTGCAGTTCGAATCTGAATGACAGAATAGGAGATATTTATTAATATTTTGTTTTTCATAAAATATGATAATTTTTTGAGGCAAACTTAACAGTTTATTTTAATTTTAAAATGTTTTTTTTTTAATCGAGCTAGGCTCGGTCGTCCAATTAATAACATTAATTCTAAGATCTAGGACAATAATAATATTATAAAGCCAAATAAATTTGCTGGAACAAAAACTAATAACTAGTCCGGAAAAATGATTATCCATGGCAATTAACAATTTTTTTTTTTCGAAATGACTACGCTATTGACCCAGCAAGGTCTTAACAGCTTCACCGGACTACTAAGGTGAGCGCTTAAGGCACTCAGCCGATTTTATTTTGGCAACCAGCTCAAGGGTGCACGGCACACCTCGGCTTGGCTGTTGCCTGTTGCATGCAAAATCGCGACCTATCTTAGCTAATCTAGCTAACTATTCATATATGTATGAGTTGTTGAAACGTATATGTGTACCAAGCATACACGCCTCAACAACTCCTCCATATATTTTTATTATCGAAAAATTGAGAGTTTTTCAGTTCGATAAGGAAAAAAAAGTAAACCCTTCCACTTTCATGTGTAAGCGTGTAGGCGTTTGTGGGGGTGATCGTGTAGTGTTGTAGCAGTGATGTATATTTGTGTGTCACCGTATCGCGCAAGCAACGCACTCAAGGGCTCCCTACCGAGGAATCGAACCTAGGCTTGAGCCGCTGCCGTGGGAAGCCTAATCGGGTGTGCGGGAGCGAAATTAACCCCCAGACCGCGGCGGCGCGATCTGTGGTTACGCGGGTGTGGGCGTGAACACGCTCTGTTTCGAGGGACAGGCTGGTACTGATCGTTCGCTAACGTGATTGAATCAGGAGGGTCTGTAAAAATGTGTCGCGGACGTCTTTTATAACGCGCAGCGTTAGGTACGGGTTCATAATTTGCGGCGGATACCACTAAGGGACTGGGATGATTCACGGGTTTTTCAAAATAACTAATCGTAAGTGATTTTACGTACGCCCAGATAGATGGGATCTCTAGGTCTCTATGGAGCAATTAACAACCTTATAATGAAGTACTCAGTAACTAAAGTATATAATTTGAAATATGCCACTATTTTATAATTGTGCGGTAATTTCGAAATGAAAACTGAATACATGGTACTGAAAAAATAATATTGACATAACAACAAAGTACTAAAATGCCTTCCTTTAGAATTCTGTTTTGGCTTTATTAGTTACATACATGTTTGATATTGGATTTCCAAATAAATAAATAAGTTTTTTTGATATTGAATAACTACCGATATTATGTTAAATAAACATCTAGAACAGTGTTTCTCAACGTGGGGCCTACGCCTCACAGGGGGGCAATTTGGTAGTTAAGGGGGCAATTTAAAAATGGACTTGACACGACTTGAACCCTTTCGCTTTGGGTTATTTAAATGCAATGCTAGATATCGGTAACAAACGTAACAAGAAAGGCAAATAAAAAAAATGCTGTAAATAATTACCAGGTATAATTTCGTTGGACGTTACAAAAATATCAACTGGGTTATAAGAGTCGTCAAGTCCAGTAAGATTTTTATTATATGTTTTGAAATTTTACTTACGATGTTTTGATAACAATTTCATAGTGATTTCTTCTTAAAACTTAGCATTCATATTTTTTAAGGGAACAAAACAATTTTTAAAGGTTAAAAATTATGTTTGGGAAGGGCGTAATAGTTTTAGAAATGTTACGGTGGGGGGCATTGCCTAAATAAGGTTGGGAAACACTGATCTAGATTTTTTTCACAAATGTAACTATAGAAATTGAAAAAATGGAAACGGAAACTTTTGATATAGGCATTCACTTCGTATTATTGAAGCTTATTCTAAAGATAATGTAATGACGTTTTTGTAACACATTGTTTTATACGGAAATATGAATGGATATCATACAAAAAAGCACCTGCAAATTTGGCGATTTGATAAACCTTTATCAGCAACACGTTAATACTGTGATTCAGAGAAACACTTGGAGTAGTTAAAAGATTATGTAGATTGCGCAAGCTAATTATTGATAAGACGCATTATTAATAAAAGCATGATTCATTAATTAAATTGTTGAAATACATGTTACGAACATAATTCAAATGGTATTTTTTTTACTAACTTTTAAAGTAGAATACACATGTTTATCCAATATAATGTTTTTGCACTACTTTATCAATGACTTTTGGATTATTATTGGTATACTGTAGCAAGACAATTTAAGAAATATAAAATTAATGTGTATGCAAAACAGTTTTAGAGAAACTATTTTGCGTTATTATTAAATTTTAATATTAGGCAACATTCTCATAATAATAAATCTAGGGATTGAAATACTAACAAAAGGGAGCATAAAAAGAAATAGATATCAAGTTTCCATAATAATATATTTTTGGTTTTTATAAATAATATTAAATAAATTCTGATCAATTTATTAAATCGTCATAATAAATACTAGTTTCGCTTAGATGGAAAGAATCCAGGATAAATAAGACGTAACTCTAGCGTAAGCAGCCGGGAACCCTTGAGCGCAACCAGCTGCAGCTCCGAAGGATGTCACGCCAATCTGAAAAATTATAATAATATAATGAATATGAAAGATTAGGATGTAAAGTAGGACTATTCCTTTCAAAATATGATATTCACTTTAGCCTTAATAGAAACTAGTCCCTGCCCATGACTTCGTCCGCGTAGTAATAGTTACTTTCGGCTAACGCTAACACGCAGCGGAAGCTCTCAACAGGAATTTTTTTTCCCGATTTTGAAACATTTTTCATTGGTGCTCCGCTCCTATTGGTTTTAGCGTGATGATAAATATCCTACAATCCTCTTCGATAAATGAGCTACATAACACTGGATTTACAACGACACAAACTACCTCTTTATAATATTAGTATAGATTGACTGATATTTTTTTCTTTAATTTGCTTATAAATATGTTAGTTAGCGGACATAAAAATAAGTCGAGGCAGTCAAAGGACTGCCGCTTGAAGAGAAAACTCGAAACAATGGAATGACTGTGTTCTTTCCTGAATTTTTAAAAGTATATATTTATAGTCCAAAATATTTAAACTGAAATTATAAACATTTGTCTCGTTTTCACTTCCATACGCACTCCGAGCAATAATTATAATATACAGTTTATTAATAAATCAAACGTATGATAGGCTGCACAGGCTCAATACGAAATATCGCAGTCATCTGTGCGCAGGCGTAATACGTCACGATCATGTCGAGGCACCGATGATGAAGTGGACCCATTAGCTTTCCCCTAACAAAAATTGTGTATGGAATTAGATCTCCAATCCGTTTTTAAAACTACATGAAATAAAATAAAAGCAATGAATATGTATAGCGCGGCAACTATCACTTTTACAATGAAATCGATTTTGCTAAAATGAATTTAGTGTCATTTAATTGTCACCAGTGTGACCGGTGGTTTTTTATGTTCAACTGATCTTGTGGCATTCATAAAGTCATGATATTTCAACATTTAAGTCGAGAAGAAATGATAAGATCGGTGGGTATATTAAAAACCAGTTATATCCAATACATGGTTCAACATTGTAAACACGAAGCAAAACGTAATTTCGCTATTTTTAAACCCGCCTCCTGAAAGAGTCGAAGCTCATATAACCAAATATACTGAGGTGGACAGAGGGCTACCATCCACCTTTACCGGCCATGACACATATTATTATACACATCCAAGAACGCCGTAACTTGAAATTGTCTAGAAAATGAGATCACAAGCTGAATTGGATATTAAATAATTGTCTACCATATTATTTTTGTAGTGAATTACTTCCAACGGGAAAGATTAACAGTAATTTGTAGGTGGTAGAGCCACGCTGAAGCTATTACTGGTTTTAGCATGAATGGGTCGGCCCGCCCGGGGTAATACCACCCTCTCACAGAAAATCGACGTGAAGTAACAGTGCTTACATTATTGCGTTTCGTTCGGTCAGTGAAAACGCCGGATGGCCACCTCCCCACCCCTCACCCCTCCTTCTTTCCCTCCCTCTTACTCCCTTCCCCAAACACAGGTTGGCACAACGCACTTGTGACTCCCCTGATGTTACAAGTGTATATGGACGACGGTGATCACTTAACATCAGGTGACCCATCAGTTCGTTTGCCGCCTATGACATAAAAAAAATCCGGTCCATCCTTGGTGCATCCTAATATAGATATAGTTGAATTACATATTATAAGTATGTAAAGAAGGATTGTTTACCAAAATATTCCTGCCACGGCTACTGACAACGAGAGGACCACCAGAGTCACCCGAGCAGGTGCCTCGACCGCCTTCCCCGCTTGTACAAATATTCGTATCGTGTACTACTGCACCATATACAGCAGCGCAAGCAGCGTTAGTAATAACTGGTAAGTTCACTGAGCTGAGACGTTGAGTTGAGCTAATACTTCCACCTTGAAATGAAATATAAACGGATATAATATTATCCACAGATCACGCCGCCGTAAATTTCGCTCCCATACACCAGATTAGGCCCCCCTCGGCAGTAGCTCAAGCCTAGGTCCGTTTCCTCGGTGTGGAGCCCTTGAGTGCGCTACTCGCGCAATGCAATGACACAAAATCTTACATCACTGCGGCAACATTACACATATCACCTCCACATACGTGCACGCATGCAAGCTAACACATGAAAGTGGAAGGGTCTTTTTTTCCTTATCAAAACTGAAATAGTTTAGAAAATTATCCGATACGACATATATATAAGAGTATGTATACTTGGTACACATATATGTTTCAACAACTCATATACATATGAGTAGTTAGCTTAACTTACGTTAGCTCAGAATGGTCACGAATTTGCGAATTGCATGTATCAGGCAATAGCCCAAGCCGAGGTGTGCCGTGCATCCTTGAGCCATTTGTCGAGTAAAATCGATTGAGTGCCTTAAGCGCTCGCCTTAGCAGTCCAGTGAAGCTGTTAAGACCTTGCTAGGTCAATAGCTTAGTCAGATCGATAAAATAAAAGATATAATACTATGTTTTATAACAATAACAGTGGAACACTGTAATACTAGGTAAAATGTTATTAGATTTTCAGTATCGTTACAGGAATTAGATCATTCATATTGCAGCTTTTTTTGAAGCATACAAGTTTAATCATGAGTTAACACAAACTGTTCCCAAACTCCCGAACTTATTTAATCTCTAAGCGAACTTTGGTAGTTAGATTTAGCAGCCTACATGCTGATTGCAATATAGGCGAAATAAGTATTAGGAAGATAAATTATGGTGATGATATAATACTGCTGAATTCTCGTTCTAAATCAAATGAAAAAATAAATCAAATAAATGCTTAATATTTGACCTAATTATCTAGAAAAATACAAAAATTACACGTAATGCTCTACGCTTCTATGTTAAAGCAATGTGTCGATCACCAACTTGGAAGTTTACGCGGGAGCGGCATGAACAAAACTAAAGGGCTTATTATCCGTTTTATTATCGAAGGTTGTTAACTCCGGGTCGCCTCTCGCAAGTTTCGACAACGGTCATTGCACCTAGGGTTATTATATTTATGTTTATACTTTTGGAAATCTTAGAACAAATTTAATCTTTGTTGTTTACTAGTATTTATTTTGATATTATATTTTTATATGTTAAATGGAACCATGAACTATTATCTCTTAGAATACTGTAAGCGACTAACCTAACACCTGGTATAAGCTATTGGTTTAGCATGTATAAGTGTAACATATTAGAGAAATGCGCTTTGTGGCATTAAGACAGTCTATGTTTACTAACAGTACTGAATATTAGTTTGAATTAAATGAAACTATATTTACCACATTAATTATGTCACTAACAAATCAGTAACTGCAGTTTCGGGCATATCTAAAACTAAAGATCAATAGTATAACTATAAGAACAACTTGAAAAAAAGGTTCAATATTTAATCATACTAGCGAAATAATAATTTAATTGATTACAACCTACCATCAGAAGTAAGACCGTAACCTGAAGCGAGTGCAACCCATCCTACGTAGTTCTCATTTATTTCTGAGGTTATAGGCAGAGCAATTGGCTGGATGACGTCTGTAAAGAAATATACATTTTAGAATAGAACTTTTATTTAAAATTTATTACAAACTATCTATCAAATCAAACCATAAGTATAACCATCACACAAAACTTTAATAAAGGTATCACAATCTAATTCTATAGTTTTTTTAACGCTAATGAGAATGAACTATACAGTTCTTATATGGTAATCAACATTCGCGATAAAATCTAGATAATGCTCGAATCGAATCAAAAACCGAACACAATATACAATTTATAAAGAGAGCAAGTGACGCCAAATATTACGTTTACAATTTCACTACTACATCATGTGAGGGCCATTCTTTAACGATTAATATTTAATAATTCCCTATTTAAGCTTTATATAGATTCTGTCTCTTACTTTATTTCACTATAACTTGGTGACTTCGAAAAGTATTTATTCTCACTATGAAACGCACAATAACATACTATGTTTAACAACTGTTACAAGAAATAATTCAACTCGTTGTTTAATTTTATTATTTTATGTTTTTCAAACTTTATAAAGTTTGGAACATAATAAGTAAAAAAATATAAAAAACTAACTTAAAAAAATCAAAAAAATGCACCAGAACATCTTTGGCCATAGTTATTTACCTACCTAGTCTTGGATTGTCATAAGCTTAACTATATCTCAATATCTTAATAATAATTTCCTGTTCGATTTTAAGGAGTTCCCTACTGCATTTTCGAAATCCAGGGTCCAACGATAATGCAATGGACCTCCTTGAAAACATACCCTTTACAATAAAAAAAATATATTCCATATAGGTCTATAAATGACGAAATTCTAAGGTAACAAACTTTAAAAAAAACACGAATTAAGAACCTCCTCCTGCTTGAAGTCGATTAAATATAATGTTATTACTATATTAGTTTTTACATTGTTCTTTTTGACATTTGACAATTGACATACAGTTGTCCCGTCTTTGCACACGTGCAAAATCGTATTCAGAAGTTGCAGGTTCTCCAGAATCGAACCCTACGTAAAATCACCGGTGCCCCATGGTACGTCCGGAATAAGGATTTCCACAGGAACCTGGAGATGCTTTCTTTCTGGGCGTATATAAAATTTCTCAAAAGTAGTTATTTGGAAAAAGCCGCGAATCATCCCAGCCCGTTAGTGGTATCCGCCGCGAATTATGAACCCGTACCCAACGCAGTTATTGTAACGCAAGCAAAACCGGGAACAGCAGCTAATATATAATATAGATAAATTATGTATGTCACAGACTCCATATACATATCGTATGGTACATATAAAAAAAATCAAAATCAGACATGTGAAAATCAGCTAAACCAAATTTAGTCGTTCCTAACTTATGTTTTTTTTCAAGACCTTCACATTTTGTCCAAGTAAAATATAAGATCATAAAAAATAACTGAAACCTTATTTTTTACTTAAACCTTATAAACCAATTTGACCTTATAGACAAATATGATAATTATATAATTTGAACCTCGTACTTTTATGTATAAAAATTAGAAAACTTAAAAAAAATTTGAGTGATACAAATTAGATTTAACTCTTTTTGAAATATAAGGACACAAATACTTACTGGAGAATAAAACGGAGGAAAGACGAATAACTGCGATATCATTGGCCGTAGTTCTAGGATTCCACTGAGGGTGCATTGTAACATCCCTGGTGGTTATACGGGTACCGCCACTGAAGATTGTGTCTGATCCAAGGACCACGGTCATGAACTGAGCTGAGATAGAGCCGTCATTTTGGCAATGGGCAGCTGTAACGACTCGATTTGAAGAAATAAGCGACCCGCCACACACCGATTGGAAAATGATCAGAATTCGAATCACAAGACCAACCTAAAAAATTAGAATAAACTATACAATAATAATATTGAGAAAATTAGCCTACTTCGGAAAAAAAACACAATAGTACAATATGGGGTGTTAGGGGTATCGAGTAACATCTTAAGACTTGAGACACCCAAGCCAACCTCACCTGCACGTGGTGCACCCTGCTGATCAACGAACGAGGCAATGGCGATAGCGGGGTGGTAGAGTTTTACAGCCCGACTGGGTCGCAACCACCATATATATGGCGAAAAAACCCGTCATAGTGACTCGCTTCTTCGTGTCGCATTTCGGTATCAGCCTGTGCATATCCAGTACCGAGTGACTTTCGTCATTATGGCCGGCATGACAGCGGCGACCGGCGATGGATAATCTGTCAATCGGTGGTTGCCGATGTTTTTGGATTATACTATGCTTAACATAAGGCATAGTATAGTCACTTTGTCGTGCTTCAATAAAAAAAAAAGTTTTGAGTCCTTCTTCTTCTATTTTATTTTTCTATATTATCCACTTCTATTTAGTAAACTACTATTACTGCCATTGTGAAGTGAGTAACGATATTACAAGTTTGTTGATATAATTTTAATGAACTAACAAGATGGTGGCCATCTTTTTAGAACTTTCCTGAGAGTTTTTATGGCAAGTCAAAATCCATGCTCCGTGGTATCTTTTTTTTCGAACTGACTACGCTATTGATCTAGCAAGATTTTAACAGCTTCACCAGACTACTAAGGCGAGCTCATGCTCCGTGGTATTATTTCCGATCCACTTCACTTCTGCACAATAACCAAACTATATTACGTAAAGCACCACCAACATTATACAATATAGAGCCAAATAACACACGATTGAGGATAAAATATACACATCTTATGTTACCTATATTTTATTGAGGCATTGTCACAACAAGAAGAACTGAACGCAAATTTTACATTGACATTAAATCGATGTATGTATAACTTAAATAATTTTCAGCGATAACTGCACTCTCACCTCTCTCCCTTAATATTGCTAATTGCGAAAGCAACAAAAAAAAGTAATTACTCTTTAAAGAGCACTGAAATATCCCAATATTATATAACTTTATAAGATTATTCCTATATACATTTTATAAATATCGGTACGGAATGAATAAAATATGTTTTTTTTTTAAGATATTTGACATTATGAATTGAGAAAAAATTGCACAAGCTTCTAGTGTACAAAATCTCATAAATATGCTCCATACTTTCTTTTTTTTTTTGCGGAATGACTACGCTCTTGACCCACCAAGGTCTTAACAGCTTCACCGGACTATTAAGGCGAGCGCTTAAGGCACTCAGCCGATTTTATTTTGGCAACCAGCTCAGGGGTGCACGGCACACCTCGGCTAGGCTATTGCCTGTTGCGGCGCTTTGCTTAACTCCTCCTGCCAACGTAGCCGGACCTGGGGGGATGTAGTCGGGGGCTCATCCCCTCATTGCACAGGTCTGGCGGACGTGGGGGGCAGCTGGTGTGTGCCCAGGTGCCTTTCTATAGGTAGGAGCCCGGCGGCCACCTTCCGCCGGGCGGACCGTTGAGGCGGCTATCTAAGGGGAATAGCTTAGACCGATCCCTTGCCGCCCCAACATAACGGTCTGTCGGTACACCGTGGGGATTTAGTCCGTGCGAGTCGGACATAACCCACTCTCTCCCCCGGGAGGATGGATATCCATAAGGGATTTCACCACGTAAAAAAAAAAAAAAAAAAAGGCTGTTGCCTGTTGCATGCAAAATCGCGATTTAGCTAACCTAGCTAACTATTCATACATGTATGAGTTGTTGAAAGGTACATGTGTACCAAGCATACACGCCTCAACAACTCCTCCATATATTTATTATAGGAAAATTGAGAGTTTTTCAGTTCGATAAGGAAAAAAAAAAGTAAACCCTTCCACTTTCATGTGTAAGCGTGTAGGCTTGCACGTGTGTGGGGGTGATCGTGTAATGTTGTAGCAGTGATGTATATTTGTGTGTCACTGTATCGCGCAAGCAACGCACCCAAGGGCTCCCTACCGAGAGATCGAGCCTAGGCTTAAGTCGCTACCGTGGGAGGCCTAATCGGGTGTTACTGTACTTCCTATCAATAATATCCTCATTACAATAATCGGTATCAGAAATATTTTTCAAAATAAAAAAAGAGAAAAATAATTAATAAAATACGTACAAAACTGTAGGTATAATTAGTTTTAATTATAAAATCACAGTCATAGAGCAGCCTACCATTTATAAATAAAATTGAAAGCAGTAAAATATTTCAATAAACTATATATCTCTTAAGCCCAAGATTTTATATGAACTGTTTCAGATCCCAGGTCGGTTTCGTTTATGTTTATTCACGGATTTAAAGTAAAATTGTAACTTATCAAACAGTAACTTATTGTAAACAAGCTAGAGACAAAATATAATTATAGAATTAATACAATGAGTCCCTCTAATCTATATTCTATCTTAGGGAACATAATTCTTACCAGATCGTAAATTTGTTGTTTATGTTTATTTATGAATTTGAAGTAACATTGTAACTTATCAAACAATAACTTATTGTAATCAAACTAGAGTGAAAATATAATTACAGAATTAATACGATGAATCCCACTAATCTATCTTAGGAAATATAATTCCTAAAATTAAATAATTTCAATTAAAATACATATTAGACAACATTAAAATAATACCTGATAAGGAATCTGTGAGATACTGGTGACCGAACCGCCAACAATTCTCTCACCGCTAACATCTTTGAACGTAGTCTGTTGTTCTAGTTTCTTAATTTTGGCTGCTCTTTCAATACCGAACCGCCAGTGGTAGTTGTATGTTGAAGGTAATTCATCGCTTAAAGCTGCAACAGCTAAAGCCAAAACTACAGTTGCTACGACCACCTTCATTTTTACAAGAAGTTCTGACCGCAAGCCAAAGGCCACACTTATAAATGTATGCTCTTATCTAAATCGTGTCTGATATGAAGTTGGGGAAAACACTACTCATGAATCACATTATATCTTTTTAATTCTGTGATTGAATATCTTTACGTAATTATATTAATTTGACTTAACCTTATTCGAAGCTTATTTATGAGATAGGCACTTCCGTTTCCCGCCAGCATGCCCACTTTTGACAGTAAATATCACTAACTTCCGGTCAAATATCTTACTTGTGTCTCGCCCCATCATGGCAGAGAGGTGTGTTTAGAGCGTCGCCGTCTTTCAACTTCATTGAGTCGAATAATAATACCAGGCAGAATTTAAAATATTAAGCTTCGAATAAGGTAAGTAAATTAATATGCGTTTTATTGTAAGGTAAAACGCTTCTATTAATTTGACTTGACCTTATTCGAAGCTTATTTATGAGACTTGTTTGTTATCGCCTGGTGGTGGTAGAGACACCGACGCCAATGTGATCTAGATAAGCCAAGATTCATAAAGGAATCTTGATTACACAAGCATTAAAGTTAGCACGTTAGTCCAAGCTAATTTAGTTACAGAGGTACTATCAATTAAGAATAAGGCCTACAATTCTGAACAAGGCCTATATATTCAGAAGGCAATTCCCTCTGAAAGATGCCTGTGACTAGAACGTTTACCACATTTCAGAACAAAAAATGTATAACTATGCCATAAGAAACTATGGTATGGTTTCTTAATTGTCTTTAGTCTTAGTTACGTAAAGATTCGGTATTCACCGCGGTAGATTTTAAAATACGATTACGAGAAACGATATGGTTCACTATCACTATTATAAAGAATTTTACCTAAAATAAGACCAGTTACGTGCGTATAAACATATCTGATAGAGATAAAGCTACTATTATTCCTATATACATTTTATAAATATCGGTACAGAATGAATAAAATATGTTTTTTTTTTTTTAAAGATATTTGACATTATGAATTGAGAAAAAATTGCACAAGCTTCTAGTGTACAAAATCTCATAAATATGCTCCATACTTTCTTTTTTTTTTTTGCGGAATGACTACGCTCTTGACCCAGCAAGGTCTTAACAGCTTCACCGGACTACTAAGGCGAGCGCTTAAGGCACTCAGCCGATTTTATTTTAGCAACCAGTTCAAGGGTGCACGGCACATCTCGGCTTGGCTGTTACCTGTTGCATGCAAAATCGCGATCTATCTTAGCCAACCTAGCTAACTACTCATATATGTATGAGTTGTTGAAACGTATATGTGTACCAAGCATACACGCCTCAACAACTCCTCCATATGTTTATTATCGGAAAATTCAGAGTTTTTCAGTTCGATAAGGGAAAAAAAAGTAAACCCTTCCACTTTCATGTGTAAGCGTATAGGCGTGCACGTGTGTGGAGGTGATCGTGTAGTGTTGTAGCAGTGATGTATATTTGTGTGGCACCGTATCGCGCAAGCAACGCACTCAAGGACTCCTTACCGAGGGATCGAACCTTGGCTTGAGCCACTGCCGTGTGAGGCTTAATCGGGTTAAATGAAACACGACTAAGTGTTACTCGAAGATATGCTGTATTAGGTTTTATTTAGAACGCAGTACTTATGTAATGATGCGTGTTCAAACAAAGAGACAGTTAGACAGACATTTTTAAAATGTAGAATCATTTATTCATCATGTATTCATAATCTTGTATTCTGTTATTTATTCCAAGACAACACGTTAGATTTACATCCTAATTATAGATATAGGAGATGTATAGACGAGGAAAGGAGATTATAACTGTATCCTGAATTATTAAGGTCAAGCAATTAATATTGACATTCCGGCTCCTATCAGTAATACGTGACAGAAATTAACGAAATGAAAATATTATGACGATAAAGTAAGATTATCGCATTAATTTATATCTTTAATTTTTAAGTAATTTACGTAGCATTTTATTCAGCCATTGATTATTTCTCTATGTACAACGCTACTTTTTTTATATCATAGGTGACGAACAAACAGGTGGGTCACTTGATGTTAAGTGATCACCACCGTCCATAGACACCAGTAACACCACAGGTGTTGCAAGTTCGTTGCCAGCCAATGTTGGTAGGAAAGGGTAGGGGGAAGATAGTAAAGGGAGAGGGAGGGAGGTGGGCCTCCGGCACTATCACTGGCCGAACGAAAAGCAATAATGCAAGCACGGTTACTTCACGTCAGTGTTTCTATGAGAGGGTAGTACTACCCCGCGCGAGACGAACTATTCATGTTAAAACCAGTAATAGCTTCAGCGTGGCTCTACCACCTATGAATATAGTGTTCTTAAGGGATATACCGAATTTACATTATCACGAGCGAAGCCGCGAACAAAAGCCACTCTTACATAATTGCAGTACCGTGCTCCAGAATAGAATAGTCCTGTAAACCTTCGTTTAAATATTATACTTAGATATGTCGACATTGATTTGTTTTTTTTAATGTTTTCTTTCTATCGAATATCAACCCATCACATCACATCCTTTCTAGAATCATATAAAGAATGTCATCTTTTCAAAATATTCTTTAATGACTCGGAAATTAGATAGCGCTTGGTATATACACACATCAAAAAAGCCTAAACAACATGCGTGATATTACAAATTTTACCATTTATATTAATTAATTTCTAAGTATTTACTCAAACAAAGCGCGTAGGTAAGTAAACTTTTTTGTTATTGATGAAATACTGGCTGGTTGTAAAAAAAAATTTGATTATGTTTTGTTTTTTCATAAAATTCAAATGACTGCGAATTTGTTTGAATTTAAGTGCGTTTTAATTGCTACGTTTAGTCTTGATTTTATAATTTTACCAACCATTTAAATAAAGTTAGCGACAAAATTGAATTGTTAGATATTCTTTACGTCATGAAGCGACGTCATTTGATGGCAGATGAAATGCAAAGAGCTGTAGGGATGTTGCAAGCGGGAAGTAATCAATCTCACGTATCTCAACATTTTGGTAATCATAGAAGTGTTATTTGTCGTCTTTGGCAGCGCTACAATAATACAGGAGAACCCGCTGAACAGCATCCAGGCCGTAAAAGGAGTACAACCACTCGGCAAGACCGGTACATACAACTGACTGCAAGACGCCAGCCGATGTTAACCGCTCGAGAGATAAGTTTGAGGCTACAAATTTCAAGTGGTGTTGATGTAAATCCTCAAACTGTGCGAAATCGACTGCATGAGTACGGCCTACGAGCTCGACGCC